>JAIPRL010000312.1:79983-121901 GCA_025469235.1 Pemphigus obesinymphae | reverse complement strand
GTTAAATAAAAATTAAAACAAACACTGCGTCCCTTGCGTTCCCTGATAAATAAATTAAGGGGTGCGCTGTTAAACGTGAAAAAAATGAAGAGTAGCTCCGTCCCCCTGCGTCCCTCCCCAAATCCACCACTGACATTCCCTCTAAAACGTTGTCAGCTTTCGATTTTATAATGGACATTTTTTACTCTTAAACCATTAGAAAACGAATAGGTAATTGTAATTTTGGATAAACATGTTTTTTGTTTTAACAAATATTGAAATTATACAACATTAAAAAATATTATTGACACAAGACTATTTCTAAATTAATTTTAAAAAAATTAAAACAATTAGCCCAATAGTTCTCTTGCAATCCACTGCACTATTTGAACCCATTTTCAGGAAATAATAACGTATGTGACCCCTTAATCATGTTTCATATTCTTTTCGAAACCACCATCTTTCTGTACAATGGACCCTAAATACTTGAACCTCTCCCACTCAACTATTTCTAGTCTTTCCTTATTCCCTCCGTGTTCCCTTTCAGCAAAATTATACTCTTTATATTTGGTTTTACTCCTACTAATCCTTAGTCCTTTACTTTATTCCTCCACTCTTCAAGTAGAAGTCTTCCTTAGGACTCTCCTATCAGTACTATATCATCTGCAAACAGCATGCACCATGGTTACTCACCCTGTATATCCTTTGTTATTCCATCCATTACCAGGGAAAATAAATAAGGACTCAAAGCCAAACCCTGATGTTCTCCCACTCTAACCCTAAAATCCTCAGTTTTTCCACATAGACTCCTCACTCTTGTACATGCCACTTTATACATAACTTCAATTTAATTTTATTAAAAAAATATAACTTATCTATAATACATACCTATATATTATATCTAATATCTTCCTATCTCCCACCTACCTATTCCTTCTTACTCTCCGGTGTCGAGTTTTCAATCGATGTCATTTTTATCCTTTCTTTGTAATAATAAATTTATCAGCTCTGACAGCATTCAAGGTCACTTCCTTTATATCTCAAGAGATGTTATTGTTTGGCCTAACTATCTAAGTGAAAACAACATGGCTTTCGTCCGGGTCCTTCAATATTTACTTATATTCTTATTTTTTGCTCCTGTATATTTGGTTTTTTAATACAATATAGTCTATATATAAGTTGAATGAAGTAATCTACACCAACTTTTCTAAAGCGTTTAATAAAGTAGAACATAGTCTACTTATTCAATTTCATGATGGTTTTGAAATCGGTGAATCACTCTTTTGGATCCACTCCTACTAAACTGATTGACTCTATTTTATCTCTGCTTCCCAATTTACTATATCACTAATACTTTTTCCCCTTCCTCTAGCATACCTCAAATGCTGTTCTTTCCTCTCTATTGTTCACCCTATTTGTTAACTCTGTTTTATCAGTTCTTCACCACTTCTATGGTACTCATATTTGCTAACTATACTCTATTCAAAATAAGAATGGGGTCAAGTTATACGCAAAGGTGTTCCGAGTTTTGCCTCAAGTACCATATTAGTTTATTAATGATAGACAACAAGTGCACATAATTTAATATGTATTGTGCTTACTCAGTTATTGTCGCACGGTTTGAAATTTGCTTTTTGTACATCGCGGTCGGTATACCACGCCGCGCCGTGCTTTGTATTACACGTGTCACCTGTAGCGTATGTATATACATGATTTTATTTGTTTAAATTATTATGTAGATAGGTATATGTAAAAAAGCAATTTTAGACATTTAATTTTTAATAATAATAACATTATAAAAAAATAAATCATATAATAATTTAACAAATAATAAAATAATCGTCAAAATGTGTAAAAATATATAATATATATATACATATATAATGTAATAAAAAATATTAAAAAGCCGTAAAAAACCGCACTGTTCAAAGAACGTTGAAGAACGAATGTATACAGTGGAATAAACAAATTGTATAATATAATACAACTATCCCACTAAAAATGTACGACCGGACGCTCGGAAGTGCCGCAGCAGCATTTTGAATCGGGATGTGGAACAGACGTCAACTTGGTGAGGGAGGCAGTTTACGTCATCAAACCGTCACTAACGAAAACTTGTCGCTGCTGAGTACCGTTCCTATTTTGAACAGAGTATATATGAAATCATTCCTACGAATAAAATCCCCTTTCGATTGTCTTATACTCCAGGCTGACCTTCGGCACCTTGTTGAATGAGGAGACTTCCTTAGCCTCCCTCTAAACACTAAAAAATGCTCTGTCATATCCTTCTTCCGTTTGTAATTTTCTTATTGTTTAACAATACCCTTAAATCGCACAGGTGACTCAATTTGTATTTTAGGGTTTATATATACTCATAATATTTCTAATAAGGCATATTAATGAAATTTTCTGTAAAACTCAAACTCCTTACATTTATATCTCGTATTACTCAAGAGTTTTGTCTAATATCATAAAAATATCTATAATGTTCACTTACTTAACTTGAATATGGTTTGGTTCTTATTGGTCCAAAGGAAATATTGCTTACCCTCCATATGGCTATTTTCTCATCCTACAACCTTTCCAACTAACTAGCCTTACTCACCGTAGATATTTCACTATTTAACCTTTCCTTTTTTCAAACCTCTTTTCTAACAATGTTGACTCCCTCAAAACTAATCTCCTTTTTAAGTTTCAAAATACCATTTGCATACTACTCGTTCGATAGTTACATACCTTATACCCTCTTTCTTTCTTCATTCTTTTTTTATTATCCAGGTTTGTGAGCAGCTAATAATGGCTCCCCCTCTTTCTCTATTCAGTCTTTATTCATGTTACTTATATTGTATTTAAAATTGTACCGTTTTTATATTTGAGCTTAGCCTGTATTTATAACAATAAATTTATATTTTGTTTTTGTTTTTGGATATAAATTTATTATCTTAATGTTATTAGAAACCATTAAACAAATTTAGATTTTAGTTATAACGAAACAAAAAAATAATTAACATTTTTAGAAAGAAATATCCAGTTACCATTGTTATGATCAAAAATAAGGGAGGGGAATGGGTTAGGTTAAATAGGGATGAAATGGGAGTTATAAGAGAAATATAATAAGTGTGTTTGAAATAGAATTAATTATTGTGACAATTACTTAAATGTTATTGATTATTAAAAAAATGAATCTATGATGTGAAAGTTGCTAAAATTATCTAAAATGAAAGGGGTTTTATTAGGTTTTTATTTTGATCAAAACAACACAAGGAATTCTGGATAGTGAGTCCGAGAATTGAACGTGGATATACTAATCAGAAATAAATATTGTTAAATTACCTGTCGGAGCTCTTGTCAGACATCTCTGGTGAGATTGTAGATAATGTTCGGCAGATGACTTATGGTGTTGATTTATTCGCTGAAGATAATAGTTATAGAAGAAATACAACGCGAGTGATTAAAAAGATGAAGGATATGTAAATTAAAACACTTTGTAATTGTAGTGAATAACGATAATACATAACCAGAAACACCAATTTCGCTATGAGATAATTATAAATCATGTTATACTTGATTGAATGTGTGGCCACACACTGAAGGGAGAGCAGTCGAACCATTACCACTCTGGGATCATTTTGTTATGCGTTGAAAGGAGGCATCTCCCCTGCAAAGAAGGGTTTTTTTGTTTATGTGTGCAAAAATTTTTGTACATGTGCCTGTCTTTTAACAATTTTTTACCTACACAATTACTGCGCAAGGGCTTTGATATTTTAAAAGGAAACGCGTGTGACCATTATTTTTTTCATGCAAGCTATTTCCCGTCGTGTGTGCCTATGCAGTGTATGTATGTTCATTTTTTTACCTTATTCCAATTTCATTCTAGGTAGTATACTTATTTTATTTCTATATATATTTTAGTTTTTTTTACATAGTTTTGTTGTAATCCACTATTTTTATATGAGGGTATATTGGTGTGTCTGATATGCATTTTCGTCGTATTTTATTAACATTTCGAGAATTACATTATATGTGATTATTATAACTGTCCGTTTTCATGGTATTCAATGATGATGGTATATATAAAGAAAAATATCCATTACACTTTTATAAATTCTCTTTTTTTTTTTTTTTTTAAACATTTTTACACATGTGCATAACAACACCATAATGCATAATATTTTTAATATTTGGTCTATTTTGATTCATCCTTTATTATAGGTAGCAAACATAAAATATTTACTTCAAAATTAAATTAATTATAAATGTAATAAAATATAAATTACACTTTATTGTAATAAAAAAAAAAAAATTAATATTTGGTCATAATTATCTACTAAATATTAAATAATTTGTTAGTTTCTTGATTTTATTATTTTTTCTTAGGGCATGATGAAGAGTTAACTTATGCTTCTTCGCACCATTCCCAAAAGTTAATTGTCACTGCGTCTAGAGACACTACATTTAGATTGTGGGATTTTCGTGAAGCTATCAATTCGGTTTCAGTTTTCCAAGGTCATACTGAGTGAGTCTGCTTAATTTTGTAAAATATAACATAATGACTTCAATTAAATTACCTATATTATAGTACAGTGACATGTGCTGTTTTTACATCTGCTGGGCTTGGTGGGGAAGATAAATTGGTGTCTGGGTCTGATGATCGGTCCATAAAAGTGTGGGAACTACGTAATATGCGCTCTCCAATTACTACTATCAGAGCTGATTCTGGTGTGAATCGCTTTGCTATTGCATCTAATGGCGTCATTGCTATTCCTCATGACAATCGACAAGTTATGTTATATGACATGAGTGGTCAACGAGTTACCAGGATACCCAGAACGGCAAGAAATGTAAGTGTTATTTTTATTGCATCACTATTTATCGAAATAAATAATTTCAATCTTATGCTTAAAAGAACGTTATACCGTCCATTTTTTAAGATGTTCTGAATAGGCGATTTTTAAGAAGTTTTTTGAATAATGAAAATTTAACAATTTAAAAGTAGTCTAAAAATGGTCTCATATCTGTACCACCACTATATTGTTATGTAATCATGACATTTATTCAGAAACTACTTGTGGTTTTCGATCAAATATTAATATAAAAGAGAAATAATTACACTAAATAAAAAATGAGAAATTAAACCAAGACCAAACATAGATTTTTTGCTCAATAAATATATTTAAACATCTAAAGTTTGTGATTAAAAACCATTAAATTTCCAAATTTAAAAAAAATATGAAAAATGATCTTAACTAAAAACTATGTTATCATAGTCTATTTAAATTTTAAATTTACGTTAAGTAGGAGAGAAGTTGTACTTAAAAAGCGAGAATGTGTTTTAATACCATTAAGACACATGTATAGCGTCGTTTTAGCTATACAATTTTAATATGAATGATTATATCAAAAAAAAAAATTTGGAAAATATAGATGTTTTATTAATGATTTATTAATTAAAGTTAATGGATCTCAATCATAATAATATAACTTTTGACATCCTAATTTTCATTATATTTGATATTATTTTTTAAATAAATGATTTTATTTATTGTGCACATTAGTACAATATACACAGATGCCACTTATAATATTAATCTGTGTTCATTTTTATAATTTTTTAGAGACATAGGCGTATAGTTACAGCTGTTGCGTGGAGTGAAGACAATCAGTTTGCGAATTTGTTTTCTTGTGGATTTGATCGATTGGCATTGGGATGGTCTGTTCAGTTATGTAAGGACTGATTATTATTAGTCATTAGTTAAGTGCAGACACATTATAAAATAACGATCTGTCTCGTGTTGTATTTTTGACAAACGTGTTTAGTATTTACATATTATTTTTCTGTTTCCTATTTTGTCTGTGTGCATATATGTGTGTTATGTGTGTTCTTATCTCTATAAAACTCAGAATTTATAAGTATTGAATTTTAAAATATTTATTGTATTAATATTGTTATAATTTTTCTTGCGACCTTTCATTTTTTATTTTTATTTTTTTCTGTTAATAGCTTACTATAATAAATGAATACTCATTAATTATTTAATCGAAAAAAAAAGTCATATTATATTTTAAATATATTATATTTTTATTTTATTTATGTCTTTCAATTATGAATATATAATATTATAATAAATAGTTATAAGGAGTGTAATCTCAGTGTGACTAACACAATGAAAAAAAAATAGTCTGATAGTAACAATTAATAAACTTTAAAAATAAGTACCTACCGTATCATATGCCTTGGTACTTAAACAACTCAAGATCTTTAATTATATTAATTACATAATTATAAAGAAATATTGTGAAGATAAATAATTATAAGGATGACTGTTGATATTATTGAATAAGAAACTGTGCTGTTAAAACTTGGATTATTTGTGAATTGATATACTTAATTATATAAAAATTATTTATTATTTAATGTTTACAATACAAAACTAATGGATATTAGTAAATTTTAAGTGTTTTCTTCTTTAATTACAGGAAAAAAATTCTTCTGTGTTAAAAATATTATCTTGAAAAATAAATATAATTATTATTTTAAATCTTTTACTATATTCTGTGTTTACCAAACATGATTTAAATATACAATTAGTGGTGAGAAAGTATAAGTTCAGAAAAGAATGGATTTCTGAAACAAGCACTTATTTAAAAATAAAACTTGGAATAGTCTATTTTTATTTTTCAGTAGCTTATTGATTTAGGATGATATTTTAAAGAGATCATTTTTCAATAAATGTTTTAAAAACAGCAAAAAGAAAACATACAATTTCCTCGTAATTCTAAAAAATATATGTAGAAATTTGAACTTTTCACAGAGCTTACTATTATACAAATTTAATTTTAATTTTTTTTTTTTACTTATATTAATTATGTATTACACCTTCTTACAACTTATAACTTCTCTCAGAATCGTTTTACCAAAAGAAATGATTTATCATTTGTTTCAAATTCAATATATATACCACCAGACGACAGTATCCTACCCGACAAACAGTGCTTCTACTTCCTACTGATAGATTTTTTTAAATTTTAATGTTAAAATATTTATTTATGTATGTTTGTTTACAGCACTTAAAATGAAGTTTTTGTTGATACTTACTTACACCAGGCTTGGACCGTCCACATTAGTCTTCTTTTAGTGATTTCCTTAACTATATCAACCTTTGAAACTGCATTTTGAGTTCATTATTATTAATTTTCTCGATTAATTGATTATTGGTTCATTGGTATATTATTTTATTGGACTATCAAAGTTTGGGCCATATAATTTTCTTAGGAATTTCCTCTCGGATATCGCTAGCTTCAGTACTCTGGCTTTTCTCAGAACCATATAGAACAATTGGTCGTAATAGTATCATGTATATTCTTATTTTTAGAGAGGGTCCTAGATTCAGAACATTTTCTAGACCATAGTATCTGCTAGTTGTATTATTGTGTTATTCCCTAGTTGTATTCTTGACAACACGTCTGTCTTAACATCATTTTCCTGGTTTATAATCGACCCCAGATATTTAAATTGTGATACTTTTCTGAATGTATGTCCTAGTCCATAATTTCTATTTCTTCGGCTAACAATTAAATATTCTGTCTTATCATCGTTAACAGTTAAACTTACTTTTTCTGCGGCATTTATAGATTTTGTTGCCTCTACATCATTCCCGAAAAGAGCAATATCGTCCATGTATGCTAAGAGTCCTATTGTTAATTAACTAAGCACAAACCCTTCAGAAATATTACTTTATCCAACACCTGGCTAAACAAAACTGGGGACAGTAAATCTCCTGGCCGGAGACCTGTAGTCACAAAGTGAAGTTGTTACTCGTTTATTTTATTTTTAGTATATACAAGTCTTTCATTATATCATAGGATTTAGGTTTTGAATCTTCAAACTAGTGAAATATGTAATACCATTGATTATAAATTATAATTATAATTGTAATTTATAATCAGTGATAATACATAAAAAAAATATTCTTCTTCTAACTATTTGGGGTTGGCCACTATAATCTTGCACTTTCACTTAACTCTATCTCCCGTATCTTCTTTATTTACTCCCCACCTTCCTCATATCACATGACATCATATCCTCCCACATCTTTTTTGGTTTTCCTCTCCCCCTTTTTCAATCAACATAGATTCCTTTTATTAGTCTTACTGTCTCAATCTCTTCCCAAAGCTACTCTCCTATACTACCTCTTAAATACTCACCTCTTATTTTATCCTCTCTAGTTATTCCACTCATCTACCTTAACATTCTCTTCTTTGTTCAATCTTCCTATCTACTGCCCAACATTCTGTTCCATACATCATTACAGGTCTCACCACTGCCTTATAAAATTTACCATTTAACCCATAGAGATTCTTTTGTCCCTATATTATTATATTTAAAAAATATAATAGTATATTTTATTACTATAAATAATTTAAAAAATATGGATTTTCACATTAGTCTTTTTTTTCATTTATTACAAAATATTAGTTCATTAGTTATTAAAATCCATTTTCTTATCTCGTTTTTCTTTAAAATTCAGTAAGTAGTTAAAATTAAAAAAAATAAATTGTAAAATGTATTCATTGAAATTGGACAATTTTGCAAAATGAAAAAGATCATCAACTTTTTTGTTAAGAGGACGCCACACACCCGATTTGTAAGGGGTTTTGTATAGGTAATTTTTATTAAATTATAAGAAAATGAAAATCAAACAAATTAAAAAAAAATTAATATATTTGAAAAGTAATTTAAAAATAGACCTATCAGTACCATTTTAATTGTCATGTAATCACAATACTAGTTTAAAAAAAATATGTTTACACATTTTTCATTTTTATTAACTTGAGTATATTCTAAAAAGATGAAATAAAAACAAAATAATAAAAATAATAAATGCTTTTTAAACGTTTTATAAGCTGTTATAAAAATCATAAACTCAAACTTTCAACAGCTCATAAAACATGTAAAAATGCATATCTCAAAAATTGGTTCCATCACTCGCTAGATAATGTTGTTAGCTATAATTTATTTTTTGTTTTGTAAGTTGATAAAAATTAAAAATATTAATGCAAATCTTTTATTAAAAAATTGTTGGTGTGGTATTCTTTTGATTAGCCGACTGAACTGAAATCTTCCAAATTGACTACTCTTAAAAATCCTGAAAAATAAGTTTAAAAAAAGTAATAATCAACTTTTTTATTAAATTGATTGAATGTAGCTTTCATTTTTCAAATGGACTTAATTTTGCAGACTTTTTCCCAAGTGGGAGGGTCATTACACCTCCTTCGTGCTGGCCCTACACACACCACCAAAAACCTTTTTTTTTCAATTACAGGTTTTTAAACAAGGTAGGTAGGCAAGTATGCAATATTTATGAACATACACAACATACACGTTTGAAAATAAAATTTGTTTCAAAAAAATTAGAGGAAACGAGATCCTTATCAAAATAGCACTTAATTTTTCAAAAGGAACTAGTAGTGCTTAGACCTGGACTCCTGGTTTCAATTTGAATGGATTTGATTTTTTATATTATCGGTTTTGATTATTAGTTTTAAGAACTAATTAATAATTAAATAATAAATTTAAAATTTAATTAAATTAAATAATTTTAATTATGGTTTTTAGTTCCAATTACACCGGTTTAAAAAAAATATAGTTTACTAGTTTTTTGACAAATATTTAAATATATCAATAATTTCACCTAAAACAACATATCAATTTTAGTTTATAACCCGGTTTTCTAGAATGTAAAATCTACAATTATAATTGGTTTTTCATAATTTTTCTAATGCTAAACATGTATTGTATTAATGTACCTACTATGAAAATAAATAAGTACCTACATCTATTAGAAAACTGAAAATCAATTTCATTATTATAAACGAGTAAAAATATATTTTTTAAAAAACCTTTAAATTGAGATATTATGATAATAAAATAATCATTGTTACAAAATTATAGACCACATTTAAATAATATTATCTCGTTGAAAATGTGTATTAGTTAATACCATAACTTATTAATAACAATTTAATTTTATAATTAATTTGTACAAATTAATTCCAAAAGTCTTGGTATTAAGAGGATGCCACACCAACAACTTTTTATTCTTATCATCTTAAAAGCATGTAAGAAATACGAAACAAAAATAAATTATAACTAACAACATTATCTAGCGAATGATGGAGCCATGAAAAATGCATATCTCAAAAATCGTCTACGTCGCTAGATAATTTTGTTCTTTATGATTTATTTTTATTTCATATTTCTGCGATATTCTCAAGTTGATAAAAATGAAAAATGCATAAACATATTTTTTTAACAAATATCGTGATTACACGATAATTAAAAATGGTACTCACACAAATCTTACTTTTAAAATATATTTAATTTGTTTGATTTTTATTTTCTTAAAATGTAATAAAAATTATCTATAAAAAACCCCTTAAAAATTGGATGTATGGCATCCGCTTAATTATTTATTTTATTTTCTATTGCATACCTGTAAATATGTAAAAATGTATAATTAAATATTTTGAATTTATATTCATTTCTAAATTAATATAACGTTAAAATTATAAATAACAAATAAAAAAAATTATGATGTTACTTTAATTTCTTCTAAAAGTTGGTTAGGTAAAAATCAAAAAAAAAAAAAAAAACACATGATATTATAGAATAAATATATTTTTTAAATGATTAAAATATGTTTATTTATCGAAGATATTAGGTAGTTAACAAAAGCGCTAAACAATTTTGCAACAACATAATAAACTTCATTGTCTAAATAATGACACTTTTATTGAGAGTATAAAAATAATAATAAAAATAATAATAATAATAAGTAAACAAGTACAATATTCATAAGCTATTCATAGTGGTTTAAATATAATTTTTGTATTATAATTGAAACCATGAAAAAAAATTTAGTTATAACATAAGCTTTCGTTAATTTACAATATAAATGCATATTTATTTGATCGAAATACAGAAAAATAAAACAAAAATGTTTTAATAATAGATGAACATATTTTTAAATTAAACCAAAATAATAATAATAAATAAATAAAAAATATATAAGATTTAATAAAAAGTAAAAAATAAAATAATAAATAACATACCACTAAAAGCAAAAATAGCTATTAAAAAATATGATTTTTTATCATCCGCTAATTTTCCTTTATATAGTATTTATTAGGTAATATTAAGTAAACAAAATGTTGCTATAATTACTAAATGTTAATTTATCAAAAAAATAAAAATAAATAATAACAATATATATAGATATTGTATTGTGCTAAGTCAGCCACTGGTTAAGTTTGTGCTAAATATTACGTCAAACTAAAAGACATAACATTAACATAAATATTTTCAAAATTCAATAAATTATATATATATATAATATTGAGTAATAATTGTATAAAAATAAATATATTGTAAAACTCAAAATTAGGGGATAAGCTATTATAGAACACTATTATTTATAATTTTTCATAATGCCTTATAACATCATTAGTATATGACAATGATTTTAGAAAAAATTATGGTAATTATTCAAACTACAAATATTAATAAATTTGATCAAAAATATTCCATCTAACATGTTTATAACTTTTACCAAAAAGGATTTTTAAAAAAGCGAGTTTCTTTTTTCAATAAAATTTTTATATATTAACTTGATGCATTAACCCTTCGAAAACTCATTACAAATATGTAATTCATACAATTCAATTAAAATAGTATTTGATTTAGTTTTTAGATTATTATTATTTACAGTTAAGATTTTCTTTAAAAAAACTATATTAGACAGTAAAAAATTATTTAAACATAGGTACCTAGTTAACAAGATATTTTAAGATATTTCCTAATATATTAATATATCAAGCTATTCAAGTAGCTTAGTATACTAGTATATTATATTTTAAAACATATGCTTAAAGAATTGTTTTCTTAATTAATAGCAAACAATTTTGAAATTTATAAAATATACTAAAATAAATAATTCTAAAAAAGCATGTTGATTACAATATTGGCAACTACACTTTTTTAAGACTCCTTTGATATGTATTAATATCATATATAGATATAAAGAAATATATTTTTAATAAATATAAAAAAAGGCAGTAAAAGTATTAAAAAACAATTACTGTTTAAATACAATACAATAAGTAATACTGAATTATGTTTTAATATAACAAATGATATATTCATACATTAGTATTAATAGTTATGTCACATTGCCTCAATATTAGTTATTGCCTGTAAAAAATTTCACATTCCTATTCTTGCATAATATCAAAAATACTAAACATGTATTCAGAATTAGAAAATACCTAAGGTCGATTCTCAAACTTTAACAATATTAATCTTTCATCATGTTAGATCTAATGTTTAATCTAATTCTAAAAAAATGTAATTTTGTTAAAAATTGCCTGTACTATATGATTAATATTTCATTCTGCCAATTCAATGATAAATATTTGGTGTTTAATTTAAGTAACCATTTAAGATTAGTAGTGCCTACTAAAGTATATTATAGGTCATAGGAGCTGACAAGAAAAAATAATATATATCTTAACAAAAAGTAAAACGGTTAATAGATAGAACTAAAATTGACAATTTCAAAGTAACTTTATCCCCTATAAAATATATAAATATGTATTTAAAAAAAACTGAGTTTACTTTAAAAATAAAATTTTGTTGAAATTTTGAAATACTCTTGGCTAAAACCCGGAAGACTGAAATACGAGAATAAAACTTAAATTAAAAAAAAACCATGGCAATTTTGTTATTCATTATTATGTTTGTTTTTCGTTAATTTAAAGTAAACGACACCGTCCCTTCTTTTTCTTTTTAACCTGTAAAGCTGCTCTAGTAGAAGTTTCAAAAACTTCACGAACTCCTTCTTTGCTCTTGGCCGAACATTCCAAATAGGCAAACGCGTTGATCTTTTCGGCCATTGCTCGTCCCTCTTCTGGCCGCACGGGCTCTTGTTTCATCTTGTTCAGCTCACGGATCGTATTTGGATCGTTGCGCAAGTCTTTTTTATTACCGACCAATATGATCGGTACATTCGGACAGAAATGTTTAACCTCTGGCGTCCATTTCTCGGGGATATTTTCTAACGAGTCGGGTGAATCTATTGAAAAACACATAAGGATAACATCCGTGTCTGGATAGGACAGTGGTCTCAGTCTATCATAATCCTCTTGACCCGCTGTATCCCATAGCGCTAATTCTACTTGTTTGCTGTCGACTTCTATATCGGCTACATAGTTTTCAAACACAGTGGGCACGTACACTTCTGGAAATTGATCTTTGGAAAACACGATTAACAGGCAGGTTTTTCCGCAAGCACCGTCGCCGACAATGACAAGTTTTTTACGAATCGCTGCCATAATCTAAAATAAAAAACAATACAATCTACGATCAAAATAATATACTAGGAATTAAAATATATAAAAACAAAGCATGATTCAACTATTCTAATCGGACATATATATATAAATACACGCACACTATATAATATCAAGTACCTACCTACTGTAGCTAATCAGGTACAGATTAGTTTAAGAACATCCGACATAACGTAACGAAGTAATATAAAAATATAAACTTACGAAGTCAGTACTTGATGTCGATGTCCAACAAGTGTATATAGTTTATTCTGTATTTTGAAAAACTAAAATTTATTTAATTGTTTAATTGAATATGGAAGTAAAAAATGAAATAAACAAAATTTATCAGTTATCAATGTTTACCAATTTTTTTTTATGTAAAGTGGTAGAGTAAGCAAACATAACCTCAAATTTAATTACATATTATTATGGTTATTTTAATTTGAAATATTTTCGCGGTAACTACAAAAATTATATTTATACTATTATTGACTTTCGTTCAGGCCTTGCCCTTTTTCCAGATTTTTCTTTAATAATTACAAGTTAATTACAAGTACATTTTATTATTTTGTAATTTTTTTCCACACGACGAACTCAATTTAAAATGATTTCAAGTTAATATATTTTATTATAAATCTATATAGTGCCCAGTCCCTATTTTAGTGAGCAGTATAGTGCTATAGTACTATAGTAGCTACGACACAAAACGTACAATACGAAAATGCAAATGTGCAGTACAAATGTTAAAAAAAAAGTGTGTAATTATTAATAATTTTTTTTATGTATACAAGTATATCTAAAAATAATTTTTTTTTTTTACTGATAATTGTGATTTTAAAAGTGAATTTGTCCAATTGATATGAATTAATCCACATCTGTATACAGTACGAATTTTTTTACAAAATAGGGGCTGATAGTGCCGACACATTACAAAAATACAAATTACTATTCTCTTTTTAATAAGTCAGAAAACTTCATCATTGAGAAATGAGAATGTATTATGTAATTTTAATATCAATAATTATTTGAAAATTTAAATAAATGTTACTATAAATAAGAAAAGTATTATAAAAATATTTAGAATAATTTTTGTGAAGTGTTTTAAATACTTTGGGAATATATACAATTATCGCATAAAGTATTTGAATACCAGGTACATATTCTAAAAACTTTTTTTGGAAGTATTCGGAATATGTATTCGAAATAGTTTTTAAAAGGATTTTACTCAAGTCTAGAAAATTGTACTACATACCTACTTGCGTTTTGAGCGAACTTGATGTAATATTATTTTTCGCTATTTTTAATGGTACCTATTTGTATTTTCCTTTATGCTTAAGAAAACTACCAACTGAAAAATATCGAAAATTGACTTTTTTTAAATACTAACTACAATCACGAATTAAGATTATATCATTTATATATTGTTTATAATATATAATATAATAATAATAATATAATCATAATTCGTGACTACAATACATTTATTACATGATTTGTATGCGAAAAATCTTACTCGATTCATTTTACCTCAATAATTGTTACTACCTACCTACTATATATATATACTTACAAAAAAAAGTATCTTTTATTGTTGTATAATTGCGATATTTGTTTAAAAAAAAGCATGCTTACGATAAATTACAATTAGGTACTCGTTTCATAGTGGTTTAATAGCAAAAACGCCTATTATAAAATCGAAAGTTGATAACATTTTGGAGGGAATGTCATATCAATTTATTTCAATAGACTGAATATTTAGTATACAATCTAACATTTAAAAATCTTCTTTTTTTTTTAAGTTTTTTAAACGGTTGTAAATTTTTTTATAGACATTATTTTATAAAAAGAATATGAAATTCCCTCCAAAATATTGTTAACTTTCGATGATATAATGAGTGTTTTTTATTCTTAAATCACTGTGAAACGAATTATCGTTATTCTGCGTAGACATGTTTTTGCACTAGTAGTTGGGGGGGGGGGGTATCACGTCCTCTTAATGAAATTTTTTGGACATTTATTATTATTTTTTAAGTTATTAGACCCATGTCCTAATTATTATATTATTTATAAATTTTCCAACAAACTATATAGGAGGGAATAGGCAAATGCAGTAAGAGTAGTAAAGGGAATACCTATATGTTAAAGGAAAGAGTGGAAGAGAAGACCAAAAAAAAGGTGGGAAGATGTAATAGAGAGTGATATGAGAGAAAACCGAGTGAAGCAACGTTCGAATTTTTATAAAAATCTGAGAATAATAAGTTCGATACATTTTTGAATTAGTAATTCAGAATTACCTAGGTACCTATCTACTAATTTGTCAACCTACTCAGCAGAAACACTTAATGTGTGAATAACTATCTTCTAGAAATCGAACGTCAGATTCCGCCGCAGTCAAAATATTTTTTAAATTAATTAAGAGGACGTGATACCCTCCGACTTCTACAACACCTAAAATTTTTAAGGGATTCTGTATAGGCAATTTTTAAGAAATTAATCTAAAAATAGTTCCATACCCGTATCATTTTTTATTGTTTCGTAATCACGAAACTTTCGTCTAAAAGACCAATATTCGTGACAAAATTATAGAACTGGAAAGTCGGATTTATAATCTGTAAATAGATTTGAATGTGTTGGCCCGTCTTCTAGAGATCAATCGACGCATTTTTCTTTATTAATACAGATTAAAATGTAATCAATGTTTAAAAATTAGCATTTTTAATGATAAATAAAAAGGATAAAAAAATAAAATAAGAATAAACACTTCGATCGATCGATCCCTAGAAGACAAACTGATGAACTAAAAACAGTTTTCAGAATTGAAATCCGACTTTTCAAAGTCACATAGATTTGTGACGCTTTTAGGTTTGTTTGTCGTTGGTGTTGCGGCCCCTTACCTTATATCACAGAATATAACAACTTATACCCATATCACAAAAAACTTGGGTCGCCGACTATTTCGGATCCCGATAAAATACATAATACGAGGTGCAAGAATTACAGTCAAAATTAATTCCACTTATGTGGTGTTTCAATAAAAAAAGTTATACTTACAAGGTGTCACACTCAAATGAGGTTACAAATTCAAGGTTTTGCACTCAAAAAGTATTGAACTTACAAAAGTAGTCTCACTTAAAAGTAATTACACCTACAAGAAGTTGCACTCAAGTTAGTTAATTAATAATCTAAGACCGTGCATTGAGTAATACTTATTATACTTACCCTATGTATGAAATCATAAAATGATATTAAATGATGATCATAAAACCATCATGAAAGGTACCAGAGTGTGGCCGATTTGAACAGTAAGTAATGTAAGTACAACTCCTTATAATTTATTTTTATTTAATAGGTATAGGTACTTACCGGGGTAGTACAGGTAGGTATACAATAAATTACTGCTGTTTAAGGATCAGCGTTGGCAATTGAGTATAATCAATATTGAAAATTATTTAATTATAGCAATATTGATTCTTATCTAAATTATTTGTTTATTAATCATATTAATCATGGACCACGGTAGGTATAGGTTCTATAGAATTTAGAAACCTAAAAGGTTGTCAATAATGGGTGGAAGTACTTTGGTCGTAAGATAGGATACTGGTGGTGAATGTATGTATTGAATTTGGAAGCAATAATAAAAATTTCATTCAATAAAAAAATTCTGAGTGATTTACAGTAGTTTTCAATTACATTTAAGAAAATTACTGATAAAAGGAAAAAATTATCTTTTTAAAATACATACCAACTACAAGAAATTTTCGATCAAAAGATTTTACCTGAAAAATTGTACTATTATAATATGTGTATGCATAAAAAAAAACATTACAAATTTAATAAAAATTACTTAAAAGTGGTCAACATTTTTCGATATTTTAACCACATCAATATTAAGTGACCTTTTTAAAATGTCATCTAGAATTAATTTGTTAATTAAAAAACGCATTATTGTTAAACTAATACATACTTCCCTACACATAAATCACGATAATCTAAAAATTAAAAAGTTATGCATCATATTCATATATCTAAATTTAAATGGTTTGGTTTGAATTTAAAGCAAAAATCATAATATAATAATTTTGCCACAAATATCAAACAAACTTTATTTATATATATTTTATAATGATGTAAACAATATACATCATTATGAAACACTTCAATGATTTGTTTGAAAGTCAACTTACCCATAAACAATATTGTTTTCTAAAATAGAAAGATTAAAACTAATAATATGTTAATCAAACTGCATATTCATAGTATAAAATAATGTACAGTATAAATTGTTTAAATATCATTAGTAGTCAATATACTAATACATTGTCAAAACAAGTTGAATCCCATGATATTTCAGTTTAATGCATATATATAACATATCACATTATATTGATATATCTAAATTAACACCCGGTTCAAATTTAGTAATTTTTAATATAACCCTTTCCTATTTACAATACACAAACAGTTTATTTATGCATGTCATTCAATACTGCAGTATGAATTATGATGAATCTTTAAAAAGTACATCCAATATATTTACATGCAGTATTCGTTTTACTTTGATGCAAATAACCAAATGTTTACAAATTACAATAAATATTAATATCTATAGGTACATATTATGCATGTATAATGTATTTTGAGTAATAAACCTACATGCAATATATATTATTATAGGCAATTAGCCAAATTTAAATATTATTTTTTTTTTTTTTATAATGTATTAGCCATAAAGCTTTAAAAAGGGGATTAGTCAGCAGAAAATATTGATTTATATTTAAAAGAATTCTAGGTCAATGATTGGATAATTAGTCTTATATAATATAAGTAAATACCTGCATATTTAATGCAAGTAAAATTATTTAAATACTTTGTTTAAAAAAAATAAATACTTTAGGTGCAGTTATAGATAAATAGGTACATAAAGTATTTTGTGCATAAATATTTATTAATTATTTTCGAACAATTGTTACCAATTAAAAAATATATACTAAAATTAATTTTTTCTTATAAAGAATTTCTGTACCAAGTAATTTAAACACTTGAATAAGTGTAGTTAAAAATGTATGTAATTAAAAATATTCAATTTTTTAAAGTATTCTTTATAAATGATAACACTGTAGATTATTTTATCTACTTGATACTTCATATAGGTAATTATATTTTAAATACAAATAATAATTTTCTCATATAAAATGATTAGGTAACAGAATAACTCTGTTAATATCACGTTTAGTCATAATATTAATGAGTTTATAAGTCATGTAATGACATAATAGAATACTTGGTAATAACTCACACAAAACATACGTTTTAAATGATACCCCTAACAAAACCTAAAGGCATGAAAATAAATTTAATTAAAAATCTAAACTTTTATTAGTAAATTTCTTAAAAAGTACAAGCATATAAATATTGGTTAATGAACAAACGTAATAATTATAGTATTTAAAAAAAAAAAAAACTAAGCTAAGGAATACATCATAGGATTCCTGTCACAGCAGGTCCATAAAAAAAAATATATAGGTATATATATATATATATATATATAAATATATATACCTAAGTATATATATTTACGGTACAGAAATATTGTATTATTTTGAAGGTGGCGAAAAATGAGTCTCGTTTAAATGTTTCCATTAATTTGTAGTTTCAACTTTATTTTCATAGAACAGTTATTATAATATTAAAAATAAAGTTAAAATAAGTTACAAAATGCACTATGATTAGTGATTACCCAATAAAAATCCTCCCCAACAATTTTGTTTTGTACACATTTTGGCAAATAATAGGAATACATGATTATAATTATAATTATAGAGTTTATTATAGAAAAATACAACGATATATATTTTGTCTTGCACCATGATTTGTATAATCAGGTTTATTTGTTTTAAATGCTGAAAATCCTTAAAACGACATGGTAATTTGAAAAATTGTATAAAAATATGATATATTTTATTTTCTAAGTAGATTTTTGTATTCTCAATAAGACATCACTTACAACAAGGCACATTTGCCTTTCTTCTTTTTTTTTACTTGTAGTGCGGCTCTTGTCGATGTTTCGAAAACTTCACGAACTCCTTCTTTGCTCTTGGCCGAACATTCCAAATAGGCAAACGCGTTGATCTTTTCGGCCATTGCTCGTCCCTCTTCTGGCCGCACGGGCTCTTGTTTCATCTTGTTCAGCTCACGGATCGTATTTGGATCGTTGCGCAAGTCTTTTTTATTACCGACCAATATGATCGGTACATTCGGACAGAAATGTTTAACCTCCGGCGTCCATTTCTCGGGGATATTTTCTAACGAGTCGGGTGAATCTATTGAGAAACACATAAGGATAACATCCGTGTCTGGATAGGACAGTGGTCTCAGTCTATCGTAATCCTCTTGACCCGCTGTATCCCATAGTGCTAATTCTACTTGTTTGCTGTCGACTTCTATGTCGGCCACGTAGTTCTCAAACACGGTGGGCACGTACACCTCTGGGAATTGATCTTTGGAAAACACGATTAACAGGCAGGTTTTTCCGCAGGCACCGTCGCCGACGATGACGAGTTTCTTACGGATTGCTGCCATTATGTCCGGAATGTTATGCTTATCAAAAAATAAATAAAACTAGGCGTTGGCCCTGATCCGAATTCGAGTGCGAAATCAATCTCAAATACACGGTCGTACACGCTTGTTTAATGATGAATTCAAAATTTTTCAAACGAAATCTGAAAGACTGTGAGTACGCAATTTACATCGAATCGTAAAACCACTACAAGAAAAAAGTTCCGAGTGAATTACGGACTACGGAGCGAATGAGCTCATCGCGATCGTCAATTATTGGATAATTTATCATTATACTGATACTCGGGGAACCGATCGCCTTGTCCCGACGACATTGTGTCCAAACGACGTTTTACCCACGGCGAGCGCCAAACGAAGGCACTGTAGTCGCGCACCGCCGACCACCGTTGCCGCATATTATATTGTAACGCCAGTAAATAGCAGCAGCAGCAGCAGCTGTTGTCGAGGATAAATTCAATGTCATTTTTATAGCCGAACGGTCCCTCGGTCAAAAATAACGTCTTAAAGGGACGCATTGTACCTGATTCAGTCGTCTTTGTTCGACACGCGCGCAACGTGGTGAAAAAATCGACTTTTATATTTTCAATTTCGTGAACTGCGGTGGGTTGATTTTAGCATAATATCACATAGTTAATAAATAGAGCATAGCCTATGATGACATGTAGAAACTATTCTTTCGATAAATTTCATTTTAAGTTGTTTACAAAATATTTATAAATGGGTACCTATCGTGATAGTTAAATTGTGAATATTTTGATTGAAATTTAATTTATTGAAAAAATTATTACTACGTATCATAGGTTATATAATATACTTATTATTTATTATATTATTATCAATGATCATCATACCAAAAAATCAACCTATTATTCATGAAAGTAGAAATATAAAGGCCGATTTTCCTATGTTACACGGTGTCAGACTAAGATAACCGAGTCAGACGTAAAGTTTAAAATTTTAATATTTTAAACTAGGTACTAATTTTAGTACGGATGTACTATATATACGGCCTCTTTAAACTTTTATTTTTAAATATCTTTTTCATTCAAACGGAGAAGTCTCAAAGGATGGAATTTGGCGTTTTTTTTTTCACATATTATTCTTACTCGGCATATTATTAATTAACATTCATAATAATGATTTTTATAAATAAAAAAAACCACCAGTTTCGTAATAATGTTTTAAAGATATTTTTAAAAATCTATCGATAGTATAATAGCCGACCAAAATAATGGTTATTATAATTTACTCGTCACTGTTTATTATATAGGCTATATAACCTATAGGAGTGGTGGTTAAACTACAGTACGTTGATACAATTTCAGTGGCATGCGAAAAAAAAGAATTTCTTAAAATTGTCTTTTACTTAAAATTATTTATAACATATGTTATATAATATACATTATGTCTTTTGAGTAGGTACCAATTAATAAATAGATATTTTTAATTTTTTTTTTTTTTATATATAATAAGGCCAACTCTAAATAAAATGAAAAGTAAATTTTCTTTTGCTGACTTTATTTTTTTATTATATAGTAGGTACTAGAATCCTACACGGGTCGGGATGGTTTTTATAAACTGTCGGATTGCACAGAATCGGGCCGTATTTAAATATTTATTGGATGGGATCGCTGGTCCGGTATTGGTTAGGTTTTGTTCGGTTCAGACCGTGTTGGATCAGTGTGCTCGGAATAATAATTTTAATATTTGAGTTTTTTGCACAACAGACGCAAAACGGTATCTACTTACGGTAATAATGACGTTCGGTTAAACTAAATGTTAAAATATTTAGCGTAATACATGAAACTTTAATTTTTGTTCGTATACGATATTATATTATATATATATAGAACGAAATAAAATAATTTTCATTTTCTTATCATAATATGTGATGCATAATAGATGATAATAATAAACCAACGATATTGATTTTTTTTGACATCTCTATGTTATAATAACCGATCAGCATACTACTAACCGTGCCCGTTCAATGATTTTTTGCACATCGGTTGTTTACCAAAATATGTTTGTACGCATGCGCTCCGAATATTTGTACGGTTATAATATGATTATCGTAATCGGTTATTTTGAATCATTTAACGGGCACGGATTTATCGTGCTAAATGATCGGTTATTATATGACACAGATTGTCAATTATCACCATATTATTTTTCTGCGTTATCACACATCATATTTTGACAAATTTAATTGATAGCAATTATACTTGTTAATTATTTTATTTAAATAGGTTGTTTTTGCATTTAAATTTTATATTTTTCTTTTTATACACCATTATGGATACAACGTCTAATAAAAAGGAACGTTTAAGATTCCCTACAGAAAATGATTTGAGTCTTTTACGACAAGTATTATGTTATAATTCACAAATCCTTGCAATGACAGGTCGTGAGCAGTGGTCCATTATTCATATAGAAATGTTAATCGATGGCCGAAAAACTTTTCACTTCAAACTATAAAAGAGCATGTTTATATTGATTAGGTATAAATGTATGATAAATAATGCAAATATAAAAAAAAAAATGAGAGTTTTACGCTATTTCTCATTTAACCGAACGCAATTTTTAACGTAAAGTTTACCGTGTGTTATGCAAAATCTCTATTGACAATAACCGATTACGATAGTAATATAATAACCGTAGGTACCGATTTTCGTCGTGCATGCGCAAAGACATATTTTGGAAAATAACTTTACGTTATTTTTAACCGGTGTTTTGCAAAAACTCTCTAATTATTTTAGTGTTAATTTATTTGTTAAATTTCAACGTCGAACTGAAATTACATTATTGATTTTCGGACCGAGTGTTTGATTCTTGAATACGATTCTCTAACGGAACGATCGGGTCTATTTTCAGATTTTCGGGTTTTATAGGGTTAAGACGGATCAGGCCGTGTTGGATTAAAATTTCTCTCGAGTCTGGTCAGACACAATTTTTCGGTCTTTATTACAGCTGGTCCCTAGTACCTATACTTACCTACTATATTTGTATTATATGTACCTATAATTGTATTGCACGTGGCACGTCCTTATAGTATAACGTTTTAAGTTTAGTAGTGTAATACCTACCATGAAAATATGAAAATAATATTTATAATTTAGACGACACTTTCTGTTTGTTCGGATACTATTTTGTCTTTACGAGATAATGCAATCAGAATTTGACGGTCAACCTCAGTTTCGACGTTATGTCGATTTGAAGTTTTTCGATTTATCAGTTTTATTTCGCGAATTCACGCCACGCCCACGTGCTGGGTATCCCGAATGCACCGAGCGACGGCTCACGAGGATCCCCGAAAGCGCTCGCTAGTTTCTAGAGTTGTATGTACCTATCTATACCTATAGGCAATTTTACGAAATTTTCCGAGAAATATTATCATCTAACAAATTGGAAAATGTTTAAATACATTTATAAAATAAAATTACTTTCACATATATTAATTTTACCAACTCGAAAATGTAGTAGGTACATATATATAATATTTATATTGATGGAAAAAAAAAAATAACATTAAAACGAACAAAATTATCTATAGATAGGTATAATCACCAGTTACTATAGTGGCATACGTAGGTATAGTTGTTTTTCTCTTAATATATGCATTTATAAATATGTTTATATATATATATATGTCTATATAAATTAAAAAACTTATAATAACATGTTTGTAAGTAAAAAAATTGAGAAATATTAATGCGAGTTTTACCTATAATAAAAAATTGATTGCACTTTGCGCTGGCATCCTCTTATAAGTATTATAATAGGTAATCGCAAAAACAAGATTTTAAAACCCTTTAAATTTGTTTTCATGAAATAAATTCACAAAACTAAAATTTAAACTTTTAAAACTATAACTTTTACTCGAAATGGAAATCAGTAAAACATCAGTACACATACCTATAGTAAATTATTATAATTAAACAAATTATACATAAATTGTATAATAACTATATTATGTATATAATATATTTTCATGTGTGGCATTATTGGGCACGTACTCGTGGTAGGTACTCCTCATACAAGGAAAGGGGAGTGGGTAAAATCTGTTGATGAGTAAAAAAAGAGTTTTTATATTATACAACATGTACAGAATGTACATAATGTATAATTTCACATCTATCTAATTTATTTAGATATATATTACCACTATATATATTTTTAAATCCGGCATTATACTCCTGCTCCAGTCGCCGACCCCGTATATACCTATGACATCTCACGGGCGTATTTAGATATTTCATTTTTGGGGAGGGGGAACTGAGGCACTGAGTAATATCATGATTGAGTTTTATAACAACAATATTACATTCTATGGAGCATATGCCACTTAAAAAAAAAACTTTCCTGAAATTTAGGAGGGCTGGAACCCTTCAGCCCTTCAGCTCCTCAGCTCCTTCCATAAACACACCCCTGTGACATCTACTCACTTTTTAAGGATTTGTATATTTTTTAAAGTAATTTTAAAGTGGATTTTGGGAATCAGTATAATCTCAATTCAATACAAAACCAAAAATACTAAAATTTGTGTATTTCATTGATGGGCCCACAACTAAATACTGGCCCCTGGGCCCCTTGAGGTCTTAATCCGGGCTTGGCAGCTGGTAGGACAAGCTCTTCTGCAATAGTATGGGGCTTCTTACATTTTGCAATTCTATACGCAACTTTATAAGATGCTATCAATACATTGTTTGGTATTGATGCATTCTTGAAAAACGTACTTTTTTCTTGTTTCAGTTCTTTTAACATTCTGGCGAAGAAATCGAAAGGTTTCCCAACCATAGGTACTTGTGATTCGTTTCCAAATGGCGCTTCAATTTCCTAGGCAACATACATTCTGGTGCCAAAATTTTCATGCACACTACACATTGTGGACTCTCTTCACCGTTAATTTCCATCAACCAAACTCCAAATAGCTATTATCATATTTACGAAATTTTCGTTTTTTTTATAGCCGGGCCGCGGCTGGTTGAGGGTAAACTTTCTTCATCTTCACAACGTTTATTGTTTAATAAAAATCGATCCATCATTAAAAATAAAAAAAAAATCACAAAACTGACAAAACTATTAATGTGAGACAATAAACGTGAACTATAGTACCTAACTATATTAACTGGCGATTATACTAATAGCAATTCTAATACGAAAAGAAATTTCACTAGAAATCTTTATCTCTTAAACATTAAGAAATGTGAACAAAATATAACACACCGACACTGAAATCGGCGTGTATATTAAATAGGTACTAATACAGAAAAATTTTTTAGCAGACACGGACAGTTGTTTATCAAATACAGAGTGGTCGTTGAAATGCAATATTTATTATAATCGACTTTATCGTAATCGCGGTTGTGGCCGTGATCGTGTTGTAATAGTTATTTATCGTAATTTATTTTTAGACCAGATAACGGTCGGCGGGGCGGTGCGGGGCCGCGGCGCCTCTGGAAAAACACCAGGGCGCCGCGGCGCACAGTTTGGGGAATCGCTGGCCTATATGGTTTTACATCTGACAGCTTTTATATCGTTTACGAAAATTAAACATTTTTTATTATTGATCAAAGTCAAACGAACATTTTACAAGCAATGTATTTTGTAATATGGACATAATTTTTTTATTTTTTTTTTTTTTTAACGCCATAATATTAAGAATTTTTTTGTATTTCCAAAAACAAATATTTGAAAAAAACATTGTGTAAAGTACCTATAGTGTATGCGGTCTTAACTTACGGAACCCTTGCGATTATTGTGTGAAATCCCTGTTCCGCCGCGAAATACACTTTGGGAACTACTAGGTACTGCTCTAAAGTACCTATCAACCATATAGATGGAATTTTCTACCAGAAAATGGGTAAACATGCAACCAGTGGGGCATTTCTACTAACATTTTTGGTTACAGACCAAAAAAAAAACGCATCATTGTAAGAATCTACAAAATAACACAATATCGTTAGAGAAAAAAAAAATTAATAAAAGGGCCGAAGCAGTAGACATTATATATAATATTATATACCAATTTACATCAATAATATTATATAGATGGATACGAGGAGAGACTATGAGAGATAAAGTTTAACAAATCCTCCAATATGTTTAAAACTTCGGTAAAGTTTATCCGTGTTAAATTTCCAGGCTCTATAAATTAACACAAGGGGGACTAAATAGGCTATATATATAGGCCATGGAGTATTAAGAACATCAATATTCCAATGGTCAAATTGATGTTGAAAAATATCGAACCACTATAAATAGATATCCCTAGGGGGCCAAAACTCATAATCCGGTATTCTGGAAATTCCCGATACACGAACTTTGGGGCATACATTTAAAACGTGTATTTTGAAAAACGTTTTGAAATGTGCAAAATGCAATATTAATTATTATTTTAAACGGTGACGATGACAATAATATTATAGAGTATATAATAATAATATTTGGAGTGTTTTTTTTTTTTTTTATTGGTATTTTATATAGGCTCTTCTTGTTGGCCACCAGCCTACCATTGGATAGTGCAATGACGGTAATTTATAACTATGAATATTATTTTTACATTTCGTTTGATGAAATGTATAATTTTGGATTTTATAGCTTGAAATATAATACCACGAGATTAATATATTAGGTATATTATTTATCACTATATGTATGTATTTGATTATGAATGATTACAGTTTGAATTTTATTACGTTATTTTTAATCTTTTAAATTAATTTACAGTAGTTTTGAATATTGAGACTTTTAAATTTTTTTTAAAGCTTTGTTGATTGAATAATATATAGTAGTTTAAAATGTATATTACCTTAAATACCTTCACTCCAAATCTCGATAAATATAGTTTGTTTTCATTATAATAAGACTTATTCCTGAAAATATTCAGTTTGTGTGTATCGGACAGAAGTATATAATAAATTATATTATATATAGACGTACCTAATACTTATATACAGGGGCATTCTGAAGACATATTTTTTTATAAGGGGGGGGGGCTGTTTTTATAATTTACCGACTATTCCAAAATATTCTTTTAAAAGTAAATAACCAAAAAAAAAAAAAATAATAATAAAGATCATCAACCAGCGTCGATGATTTTATAAATGAGAAAAGACTGACATTTTGCCGACTGTGTCAATTTTTCTACCAAAATTTTTAAGATTGGCTGAACTGACAAAAATCCCTTGGGGGTAGACACCCCCTATCCGCGTTCGTAACGCCCTTGCCTATATATATTAAGGCTGAGCATTCAGTAACCGGATAATTAATTTGAATCGATAAAAATGTTATAATCCGTTAAATCTGGATTGATGGATTACCTTATCAATGGATTACGATCAATTTTAGTTATAATATTTTAATTTATTCAAAAGATGTGTAATTTATTTAGCACTCTTTTCAAATTCCAATACATCCACTGTTTTTTTAAAAATATTGTTTTATTATAAAATTGGATTGGCGGATTGAGTCCGAAATCCGGATTGACAGATTTAATCCGAATTGTACATTTTAATCAAGATTATGAATGCGCAACACTAATATAATATATGTACCACCAATATTTATACAAAATTAAGTCTGAATCGATTTTTAAATTTTAATGCAATTTGGTAGGTATACCTATAATATAATGTACTAAATGTAAGTACATATATTATTTTAGACTGTAGCATCGATTAAATATACATATAATATGTACTTAATATGTATAATGTATATACTAATACATTTAATCAATGACTAAGTTTTTTGAAATGAAACTATTATGATTCAATTAGCTTTATTGGCTATAATATAGGTAGGTACATAAAGAAATAGTTTATAGTTTATATAACAGTGTATAGGTAAATTAAATAGGTAATCTTTTATTATACAATGAATAAAGTTCATTTTATTTATTATTAATAAAAATATAATTTAGGTATTGGTACTTACAAAATATCATTGAGGTAAAAAAAACATTTATAATTTTTAAAAAAATAGTTATTAAATTATAAGATTAATATTTATTCTTTATTAAAACATATAAATATGTACTGTTCATTATTATTAATAATAAAGTATAAATCATTAGGTAGTACATTATAATGTATAGCATTTATGTTTTCAGAAGGCCTTGGAAAACGAGAGGAGGCAAATGTGTAGCGCGATTGCATGGTTTTAGTAATAGTTCATCACCAGTCTTAGTAATAGGCATGTTTCGATGATAGCTAATTAATTCACCTAAAAATAAAAATGTAATAGCATTTTAGTAAATTCACATGTCATACATAATTTATTTATTAATATTGAAAAATATAGTTTATATAAATAGGTATTGTAATAACACAAACATTTATGCGATATATAAATAATGATTTTTTTTTTTTTTTTTTTTATAATTCGTGTCATTATCTATATATTATATTCTTCTGTTCTGAATTTGAATAAAATTAAAATACATTTTATAACAAGTACTTGATGTCTTGATAGATATACCTAATCAAAAGTAAATGGTTGTGTTTTTTTTTTTTTCGTTTAATTGTAGTGTTTAAAATCGAGTATTAATATTGTAAAATAACTCAGTTTTATTATTATTATCATTGATATAATTAATATTATTTTTTAAAATATTTTTAAATAACTCACTCAATGTTTTATGAGACATTTGATTGGTTCCTAAAAATTGATAATGGCCATTAGACGCATCTACCAAATAATGTTTGCAACAGTCAAAATCTTTGTATGTGATGGCGTAGCCCCAGATTCGTTCCGATATTCGCACTAAAAAACTGCCTACTGGTTCCTTGTTAAGCAAAATTTCTGCTTCTTGTCTAGTTATGAGACCTGTTGTGTAAAAAAACAATATTAATATAAATCATATCTATTTAATATGTAATTAGAATAATTTTCTTCAAATTATTTAGCTAAATTACTAAGCTGGTACGTACCGTGAAACCAAGTAGCTATGGCATTTTTGTTTTGTTCGAATCCAGCTTTTCTGGGTATTTCTTTCGCTCTGAACCATTCAATAACAGCTTTTTTACTCGGTGGCTTGGATGAATTAGGCACAAATACACCGCTATATTAAATGTAATATTTTTACTTATTTATTAATACTTTTGTTTTTATGTGTAACGTATGGTATTTACTTAAAGGGTTTTTCTGCAGTACTTAGCAGAGACCTTCTATGTTCTTCTCGAGCTTGACGTGCGATTTGTCGTCTTTGTAACTCAGCTTCTTTAGCCTTTTGCTCTGGAAATATTTCAAATTAAATTATTATTGTATTTTTTTTTAGAAAGTATGCAATCATTTAAATGTATTTAATATTTAGTTTTGAACAAAATAATGTCATATTATTTTATTCAACTAAAAACAAATGTAATGCCAATTTTGATACAAAATAATATTTTAATCGAATCGATAATATTATTTATTTGGTCGAATAACCTTTTTTTATTGGATTATTAAACAGTTTATTTGGGCGAGTAGATTTTTCCGACAGTTAAATATACCTGTATTATAATATTGTGTAAGTACGAACATCAAGTATTATACAATATTTATAGGCTTGGTTTGTGCACATGCGTGGCATCTTAACTCAACCACGATTTATCATGGATGCGAGAATTGAAATTTAATACTTATCTAACAATTATTATAGTAATGAAATATGTGTTGATGTTGCTAAGATTAAGTTTAGTAATTAACTTCCTAAATTAAAAATGGATTTTTAATTTTTCGTTATATTGTTGTGGTTATACAAATAAACAATATGGTGATATAAGACGTATATATATATATATACATACATAGGTATATTGTTAAAAGGTCCTGGAACTATAATTAAATTTAATAAACGAAAATATTTATATTCTTAAAAATTTTTTTCTAAAAATAATAATACTTAAAACTTAGAATCTATATTCATATAATATGTTAATATATCAGTCAATTAAAAGTGCAGTGAACCGAAAAATGAGTTTGTCTGTAATTTTCTAAGGAGTATTATATAGGCAATTTATCGTATATTATAGAATACGGAATGTTTGCTTTTGAAAAGTTAATGAAGTTAGTGTATGTGAGCATATACTATATTTATCTCACACTATTATTTTCGTAACTTGCATGCATAAGTCGGTAAAGTAAAATAAATCCACAAATTTGATTTATTTTCGTGTTGAAAATTAATTTTCGGACTGATTAGATATTGAAAGCTTTGGTGTACTGATTTTAAATTTATATAAATCCAAAGGTCCCTAAACATCTCTTTTTTAGATTAATTAAGGCGACTTTCAATTTATTTTTGACTAATCATAAATATGGAATCAATTCATATTACGAAAATTGCCTCGATTAATCTAAAGAAGAGAAACCTATTAATAAGGAATCTTTGGATTTATATAGATTTAAAATCAACATAGTTCTTGACATTTTTTCAGCCGTTTGAGCCTTTAACCGGTTTGACTGATTCCCACCAGCACTGTAGCAGAGAGTCTATATAATTGGAATGGAAAATTATTGAGTAATATAATTCGACTCGAACAAAAGATAACGTGTTTTATTAGCGAAAAAATACGCCAACGTAACAACGTTTTTGTTCACCCAAACGGTATCTTAATATTTTCCTAAATGAAATGCCTTCTTCCCATTTATATTGTCACGGTGATCAATATAGGTACTATTTTGTCTATTATTTTACAACTGAAATATTAGCTCACAAGTAACTTATAATAATTATTAATAACATTATTAATAAAATTGAGTTATTAATAACTCAATTATAAAATTTTACCGAAAATCCGTGGATAGATAAATAAATGATACATAAATTAATATCAAAAGATATTTTGATATAAATGATAATATGCCAATATGGGAGACCGATTTTAAATTATCTTTATTATCCATCTACTATCTTACTTTATTATATTAATTTGAAAACTTTATAAAGATATTATTATAAATTATTTAAGTTAATTAAAAAAAACCTGTTTTTTTTTTTTTTTTTTAGTCGTAAATAATTAATAAATTAATATTAAATTAAAACAATTGTTACTTTTAACAAATTATATTATAGGAAAAGTATAATAAAATAATTTTTATAAATCGAGTACCTACTTTTGGATAATTTTTATATAAAAAAAAATTTAACTCAAATCACAAATATTTGCTTTTATTATAAGCAAATACTTTTTTTGGTAATTATAAAGTTACTATATCTTTAGTGCAAAACACAGACTATTATAATTTATATTATTATTTATAAAATATCGGTAGGTATACATATCAGTAGTGAATACGTCCGATATTAGACATATACATTGTCCTATGCCAATATTTCAATATTATGAATCAATTGTAGAGAATTATTGTTAGATTTGTTTCCAAATTTAGTAATAAAATTTAACATAATATATTTTTCAATAGGATGAGTGAAAGACGCTACTTTATGTATATATTTAAATTGAAGTATAAATTATAGGCCTTTATTTATTAATTATCATTATTATATTTACAATTACTCTGATGAAAATCAGTACAAAAGTATATTAAAATATAATTATAGTTATATGTATGATTTTAAATTATTTTAAATATAGGTTTTATTTTTAGTTAATTATATTCAAAAATGTTGGCTAGGACCTATAATTATTATTTACTCATTTAATGTAACTAATTATGGGCTTAATATGCTTAAGATATTCGTAGTGTTTAAATATATCTAAGTACTAGCTAGGTAGAAGTTAGGTACCTACTTTAGTTAATGCGTTTTAGATTATTATAGCTCTGACTTCTGGATAAAAATGTTTAAATTATAATTTAACTAAGAAGTCTTACTTACCCAGTAAATGTTTCACGAATCGAGGAAATTTATAAAATAAATTAGTCACCAATTTATAGTTGTAAAATAAATAACCTAATTCGTGTAATATAACACAAATTAGAATTTAATACATTTTTAATACATACGACAATATTTTAAGTCATTAAAGTTCCATAAATTCTTAAATAATAGGGATTAGATAATTAAAATGTATGATATAGGTATGCTATTATTTATCACAATGATATCGTTCAGTAATTTTATGTTATCTATAATCAAAGTCTAAATTTTCATTATAATTTCAAAATATGTTTATACTTTTGTTTCACGTTATTCTTATTTACCTACTTATAGGTATATTATACGATTATGTATATATGTGCGCATGCATATGTATTCGAGGGCCAAGGGCGTCCTCAGATTTATTAAAGAGAGAGCAATCAACTTTTTTGATAATAATAATTGTAGAAGTAGATTATTATTAGTATTCAAAATTTACTAACAATTTTATAATATTACAAAAAATGAAAATATCTGTGAGGGTAATTATTTTTTTATAAATGCTTGAACATTAAATAATGATGTTTGAATTATTTATGATGAATTATTTAAGGAGCATGGTCGCATGAAAATAATATGGATCTTTTTAAAGGAATAATATATTAGCAATTTATTTACACACACGTAATATAGCACGCATAACATTGAATTATGGAAACATTTACGGCTTACGCAATAAAGGCAAGACACATTACGGTTTCAATTTTAAACATTTTTTAATTTTAAGTCAATTTTTTTGTCAAATATAATAATTTTATAGGTTCCTACTTATTACGATCCCCGAATTCGAATTACCGGCATATTCTATTGTAAAATTAGTTTGTAAACATGTGTTCTTTATTCGTATTTCGTAATATTCAACTGTAACTGTATGGGTTAATAACAACTAATAAGTTGTAATTAATTAATTAAAATTAATGAAAATCAACAATTGCTGCATGCTATGTTTCTATGTAGAAATTTGTCATTTTCGCAATGAAAAACCACCCATCAGTAAAAATTTTCTCCAAAACGTTCTTTTTTTATACTTACGGCTATTAAGGCCTTTAAGTTATACAATGATAATAAAATCTTTATATTTATTTTTATAGAATTCGTAATTTTATATGTGCGAAAACTTGAAATTTGAATACAAGACTAATTAAACCATAATATTATTATAACTATATACCATATACTGTGTAGTATATAATGTATAGTCTATTAGTATACTAATATCACAAAGTTCTCGAAAAACAGTTTTTTGTGCTTAAATTTCTAAACACTTTAGTGAACATAATATAACTTCGATTAGTACCGATCAGAAACATTTTCGAATCGTTAAAAACTATAAATACTTACGTAGAATAATACAATAAAGATTTTTTTTTTTTTTTAACTAACAAATTACCAATAAAATATTGAAGTATTATTACCAACTTATACTAGATAATTCAATACGAGTCTAAAATTTTAAAGAAAACAACAATTTAAAAAAAACTAAAACTAGGGATGTATTAGGTAGTTTTATTATTTTTATTATAAAAATTACCATATAATGTGGTTAACTTACCCTGTTCTCTCCAAACAATTTCTTGTTTCTTGTCCGCTTCTTCGGCTTGTCTCTCTTCTTCTTCTTTTTTGTTTTTCATCCTTTTGTAGATTTCTGACGTACGTTCTTCCATCACTCTCTGTTCCCAATTTCTCACACGCTCGGACACCTGTATACAACAGTTCAATGAACTTTATGTTCGGGGGCTCATCGAACGATTGGTTCCACTCATATACATAGGTACAATATATTATATTGATACGAAATATACACAATATGATCAAAAGGCTCTATACATCATATTATGTTATATGTATCGTATAATTCCAAGAATAATTTGTGAACTTAAGTTATTTTATTATTACGAGTTATAAATGAAATACTTTATTCAATGACAATTCTTTTAGAGCCCCACGAATGGCAGGTTGTGAGGTCGCACACGGGTTTCTTGTATTTCTAGTTTTCAAGTCTTCGACGGAACAGTAAATCTCTTCGTTGGCTTGCGAATATTTATTATCTGGTGGATTAAATTGAGTCTTTGTTTTACTCTCCAACATCGCCATTAATTCAGATTCAACTTTTAATCTAGAATAATCAAAATTAAATTTAAAATATTTAATGACAGGAATGACATTTTTTTTTATGGCGGTACGTAATAATACATAATATTTAAATTGAAAAATCAATAACATAAAATGGCGTTATATCTAATTCGATCCAATGATATAATATTTACCTAAAATTAATATATTTAATAAATAAAAGTTTATACTATTGTTAGTACCTTATTAAAAGTAATTATTGTTTATATTATTTTTTACATTCTCAATAGTACAATTTCGATTTTAAGCTGAATTATTTATTAATTGAATTTAAATACTCGACGATTTTTAATAAAATCGTTATTATCTCAATATCTCATTTATTAATACAACAGTTTTTTTTTTTTTTTTTTAATTGTATTTGTGTATTTGTTACTGCAGTGTAATTTTAATAAAATATATAATATCAAACCTCAATTGCTCAGTCTCGTGTTCTGCTTGTACTCGAGCAGCTTCCCTAGCCTCTTCTTCGATTATTTGCTCGATAGTCTTATCATCTTTATGCTCGCCCATGATCCATGTCCAAGGCTCACCACTTGCATCCAACATCCATTGTACTTTTTTTTTATCTAAAAAATTAACCTAATATAAAGGTACCTAGGTAATATAATATAGGTATCTCTAGTCAAAGTCGTTTTTCTAAAATTAAATCCATTCCTTCGGGTCCTTTCGCGAAGAAATAAAACGACCATTTTCGTTTTCCTCTAAAAACATTTTTGATACATACAATTTATAAATATGTAAACATAATAACATACAGTATATACTATAAATAGTAGGTATGTATATGTAAATAGTATATACAGTTTATTATTATTTCATATACCTGTTAAGTTTTATAGTATATAAAACTACTAATTATTATTTTTTAAATCGTGTGATGATATAAAAATAATAATTAATGTATAAATATTAAACATACCTATACCTAACTACTAATAAATTTAGTTAAAATATTTAGAAAAATGAAAAAATATAGAGGGTTTTTCTTCGGAAGATATTATTATTATAGGTATATTTTTTTTTTTTTTTTTTTTTTAAGAATAGCGGACTTGTCTAATTAAAATTTTTTTTTTACTTTTTTGCCGTTTCGGAAACGTAGTTTTGTCGTCTTCATTATGATCCCATACACTCCAACGTCGCACTTGTTCTTCGCGCATTCTGCAAAACAGAGTTTGCTTTTGCGCTTCGTCCAATTCGGCCAGCAGCTCTGGATCAACATACATGTCTTTGAGAATCTGCTGAAGCATGGTGAATCTGAAATTTAATAACATTTTTTAAAAAAAAAACATTTAGACGGTCTGTTTATAATTGTCTATGTAGTTTTTTTTGGTAAAGTTAAATGGATAATCGATTTTTATTATTGTATTATACGTATATAACTTATAATACATTTTCTTATTTTATCATGCACCGTTTCGCCAACTCAAAGTGAAAGTATATGTACATATAATAACGTTTGATTTATACACTATTATGTTTTATTTTTAGAATACAAAACGACTAGGTAGTATAACTAGTTAAAAAAAAAAACAACACCACATTAATCTACCTATACTAAGTACCTACATACGACTTTTAATTATTATTAAAGTATTTTAAATACCTTATATTTATTTTATGTATTTGATTTTCTAACTATAGTGTAATATATATGTGTGTGTGTGTGTGTATACATATAATAATTAGTAAAGTAAATTTTTTTTAACATCATAATATTATTATAAATACATAAATACGAGATGAATACTAAAAAACAATGTCAATCCTAGTATATATATATATACACTCGTAATCTATGTTACTCTAATTTAATTAGTACACATTGGGGTCTATTAATAAGCAGACACAACTCTTTGTATTACATCCGTTCTGCTTAGCCGAAGATAATGTTTTTAAAAAGATTGTTTACGCAATTTTATTATTATTACACATATAGAGAAAGTAAATAACTTATATATATATATATATATATTACGTTTATTTCTTAATTTCAGAGGAAAATTCTCGTTTGCTTCAGTCTTTGGCACATTTCTTATGTGTCATATCAATATGTTAAATATGTTTAAGATATTTATGGTATTAGGTATAGTAAAAAAGCAAGTAAAATACAATAGAAAAAAATATTTTATATTTATTATATTTTACAGTGAACACTTTATATTTCATATACACCAATGACTTTCAGCAGTAAAAATATATTCACTAAAAACAAACGAAATAAGCTTTTGAAGTGATTTTAGAGTTCAAACGCTTATTTTAAATTTGACAAAAAAACAACGTTTTGGAGACGATCTCAAGGCATTTGAAAAATATTAATTTAACCTACCTTTTTGTTTGTTTTTCGTAAACATGTTTTTGAACATACCTATATTTATATTATCAGCTATGGATAATATAAATGTAGGTATTTTTCAAAAAAATGATTCAGTTTGTATCCAATTGTATTATATAGGTATTTTGAACAAAATAAAAAACAAAATTATTAGGTATTAGTTAAAATAATATTTTTCTTACCCTGTATTAATATCACAAAAATCAAGGAGGATTTGGGAGATGCTCTCATTTAACAAAATGCATACACATTTTGAGCACCCTTCGAATTATATATTTATAAATATACGCCAATAGGATAATACCAAATATAAAATAATTGCTGTATTGTAAGTAATAACATAGTAGGGGTAGGTACAATACTATAATATAATAAATACAAATATCACTTTTGTCCTGTTGCTTTTGTTTTTTACCATTACCAAGTAGGTATACAATTCTGGAACCTATACTTCCAAATTCAATTATTCCTATATTCATATATACCTTTATACACTGTCCAGCTTAATTTATGTAACTTACTTAGGAATTCTGTTGTGAAACTAATATACATATTTTATGTTAAATACAGTTATTGTAACAAAAAATTACAAACAGAAGCTTACATATGTTGTATTCATCTGAAGAATATTATGGTTCTTTGTACTCTTATGTTTGATCTATATGGTAGAACTGTCCAAGTAATATATGTATAGTGTATACAATTATAATATATTAACATATTATAATACAATACTATATATTATTATATTACCTAGTGCATATGTGGTAGTGCTATTCAATCTACAGGGTTGCTTCCGTGCCAATATATAAGTAGAAAGTGTGTCAGGGCTAGAAAAGTACTTAAAACACTGCAGTATATTTACGCCATTATATCGATAGTTTCACTATTTACCTTATTGTTACAATTTAAAATTGAAATAATAATTTTCTTTATAATATATTGACGGAAAAACATTATATTTGATTACTAACTGTGTAATTTAATAATAAAAAAATGTATAACACTCGTATAGCAAGTGCACTGTGCACGCACGATACGTCTATTATATTATTCCGAATATAGTTTGTAAAAATGAATTACAATAGTTATGCATGTAGTTGGTTAAGCAATGTAAATGCTGATTGTTATAGATATTTTATACTCTGGGAAATAACTAAATCATACAGTACAATATAAGTACCTAATTAGGTGCTTTATTAGTAAATATGTATTTTAATTTTGCACAGATGCTCGCAGGACGTACACAACCTTCTGATAGCTTTAAACCCTGCAGATATGTAACGCTGGATATTACGAGTCTACAAATTAAATAGATATTATGTATGTACATTGTATATATTATATCACACTTTTTTAATTTGTATTAAAATATATAAGTTCTAAATTTGAGTTTTGATATATAATTTTGAAAGTTTTCGTTTTTTTTTTTTAGATTCTGAGCGAAGCAAGGATAACGAGTTGGTTTTATAATGATGTATTTTTTTTATGACTGCATACATTTTTTCAGGTAAAGGAATCGAAAAGGACTTTCAGAGTAAAGATTACCTATCGTACCTACCTACCTACAGTAATGGTTACCTATTTTTAATTTTGTGAACGGGAAAATTATGAAATTATGAATGAGAAATATATTGGATTTATAATGATATTTATTTATTTTATTTTGTTTCTGGAAACATCTTATGAGGTAGAAAATAGTAGTCGTTGAGATGGAGCTTTGGAGTAAAGAGCTTTTTTTATAGCGAATTCGTTCTATAGATAGTATTTTCCTGAGGTAAATTTTTGATTGTATTAGAAGTTTCCTCACGCTTGAAGAAAAATTGCCTTCTATACGGTGTATGACTACATACTCTGTATAATATATACATACTTTCATATTATTCATATTTATACGATGTATATATACTAAAACGGTGTATATATACTAAAACGGTGTATATATACTTATACGATGTTTTCGAGAGATAATTTTTTGATCCCCCCGCAAAAATAATTACACTTTATTACAGAATGCAATGATTTATCATTGCTCTTAAATTTAATATATCCATTATCAGTATTATACCAATATCCGACGTGTGGAGTATCACTACTGATCAGGGGCGATCCAAAGACATATTTTTTGGGGAGGAGGGTATTTTTATAATTTGCCGACATTCCGTAATTATTCAAAATGGTAAATAAGAAAAAAAAAGGGGTCATCAACTTTCTGTTTTTGCCGACTGAACTTTATTTTGCCCATTACTTTCCAGTAATTGTGGGGGAGGGGAGTGAAAATGTAAAAAAAAATCCATCTGCTTTTTCTACTATTTTCCGACTGAACTTAATTTTGTCGACTGCTTTCCGAAGTTGGAGGGACCTCTCGGGACGGCCTGGGTGTAATACTCCCATACTCCTTCTAAAATTGCCCTTGCTACTGATACCCTACGAGCGAAGTAATTCCATCACCTACTGATCGGACTTTTTTTTAAAAATTTTAGAGATCTTGGTAAAAGTTGTTTTTTTATCAAACTATATAATATTATAAATTTAAATTTTTTATACAAAATATATAATTTATATTTATATGTAGCGACGAATACATATAGGTGTTGCGTATATTTTGTCCTTATTTTTTTCTATAATTAAATATCGTGTGAAAAATTAAAATAATTATTAATTGTTAGTAATTTATTTAGTAGGTTAGAATAATAAGCATCTGTATTAGACTTCTACACAGTAGCTGGTAGTAATATGAAAATAAACACAAAACTATCGAAAAAAATATCATCAGTAAAAATGTAGCTATATATAGGAAAACTAATATATTGCAGAAATATAATGGGCAACTACAATATTATAATATTGTTTCTTGAACATAAATTAAAATGATATACTCATCGTAGGTAAACAGATTATTAACTATACTTTAAAATGAATATATGAAAATAGTATTATAATTTTTAATTAATTAAATACGAGTAATGATTGAAAAGTAATTTTATTCATTTAAACAAATATTAAACGCATTTTCTTGAAAGTAATTTTCGATATTTCGATATGTATAGACTATAAAAATAGATATAGAAAAAAATAGCCCATTTGATTGATTTAAGTATTTAACCTTTAGCTACCTACACTCTTCTTAAATTGGTGTTATTGGAACATGCCTATTATATTTAGAACTTCATATATTTATAAACTTTTTTTAACATCAAATTATTTTCTCGGTCAGTTTTTGTGTTTCAGAATATTTTTTAAAATCTTAATTTGACCACTAAAGCAACTAAAATTAAATCAAATTGTTAAAGTATTATTTTTATTTTGAACATTATTTACTTTGAACATTTTTTGTGACCTATACTTATATATTCAACATTATATTCCAACAATTCTACACAGAATATATATATATATATACCTAAATATATTTAAAAATGTTGATACATAAATTATATTGAATATTGAACCAATTTAGTTTATTATTTATAAGTAAACATTTTAAGTGTAGATATAAGTACATTAAATAGATTTATGGATGGATAGGAAAATAATATTTGTTAACTATATATAGACCATATTGTGCAGTATTATACTCTCAGTATTACTCTCCTTAACTAAATTTTAATTGTTGAAACTTAAATTGGTTGGTCCATATTCGATATTTATACTATTTTTAAATAACTTTTAAAATATATTAAAATATTTTTAAATTGTTGGATTTTTATTTTTCATTAAATTTTATAAAAATCACCTACAGAAAATCCCTTAAAAATGGCCGCGAGGACATCCTCTTAAATAAAAACAAAAACAAAACTAATTCTATAATAATTTCTTTATATAAATAAATATTTTTATTAAAAGCTTTTAACACGACGAAGTAAAATAATAAAACGCAATCACAATAGTGTGACACGAATACCACATAATGTACATTTTATATTACATCAACGAATTTGCTAGGACAGAGTTGACAGACGGACAAACGGCCACAACGGGGAAATTATAAGATACCTATATATTATGTATGGTAATCGGAATAATAATCCCCGGAAAAATAATCCCCAAATATTTGAAACGGCTGTAACTCAGTCAATTTTGGGTTTAGGACCATAATCTAAACATCAAAATTCATTTTATAAATGTAACCATGTGAATCTTTTTTTTTGAGATTATGTTATAATAAAGAGATTATATTAAAATTGTATACGGCTTACCAAATGTCAACTATTTAAAATACTATATTAATACAAATTCATAAATTTTCTCGGTATAGCGTGGGCAGGATAAAATATAATATAAGGAGAGACTAGATAATAAGAGGAATGTGTTGGCATTATTATATTTTTTTGAAAATAAGGCAAGCCGTATACTGTATATACTACAAGAACGGTTACTTATACACAAAAAATATACATGTATTACCATTTTTGTAGAGAATTTTAATACTGTAAAATAATAATAAAAAAATTATAATTACAAAATGTATAGATAATTAAACGATGAATAATTTTTCATCATAAGTATAATGTTTATTGATATTTTTAGAAATAACCCTAATATTTTGAGGGGAAGGTAATCCGCCAAAATTTAGCGAAGGGGTTATTCTTTAATTTGGGTATAGTTTTTCCTTGAATTTTTTCCTCAATCAATGATCATAGATTATTTTTGTATAATTATTATTTTTTTCATTTTTTGTCAATATATTATGAACGACGTCGGATCGAGAGAGCTAGTGGTTTTACAATGATGTTTATTTAATGTTGTTAATTGTATTTAAATGAATATTTGAATGTATTTGATGTTAATAAATAGCATTATGTCAGTTTTATATAATCTACCTGAAGTATTATATTACCTTAAATCCTTGGGGATTATTATTCCGAGGGATTATTATTCCAGGATTATTATTCCGGGATTATTATTCCAGGGATTATTATTCCGGGATTCATTATATGTATATCGAAACCTAAAACTACATTTTCAAATACATTCAAATATATTTATGCACAATATGAAATAATATTATGTACATATTATAAAGTATAAGCCTTGTTTACATATTATGACGAGTGACACGTAAACACAATGTACAGTACTCGGCCCTAGTGCTCGGACGAGTGAAATGAGCGAGCGAGCGAGCGAATAGAAACTGTTTCTATTCATTGGGCCGAGTGGCTACCCCCCCCCCCCCCAGTAGCAAGACGTACTATACTGGGTCTAGGACATCTCGCCGCCACAACTAAGCAATTTTGTACTTTAAAAAAATGAATACGCATCTGTAGGTAGTCTTTTCTATGATATACCGAGAGAAAATATTTTCAGGAACCTTGTTAGAATGTAGGTAAGGATTCAAAAGGGGGAGGGGACGTGCCCCCTCTAAATTAAAAAAAAAACTTAAAATATGTTATATAGACATAGTTTTAGACAAATAGGTACCCATAAATACGTACATTCTAGGGTGAGTATGTGCGCCCCATAAAATATTTGTGGATCCGCGTAGTAGTAATTGATTCGCGCTGAAGATCAATTAAAAGTAATATAGGTAGGTATATTTTAATTTATTGTATCCAATTTATTTGGTAATTAATTATTTCTTTGCCTTTTATACATATAAATATAATACATTAATAATAATTATTCAATTATATTTAT
>JAIPRL010000312.1:0-79883 GCA_025469235.1 Pemphigus obesinymphae | reverse complement strand
TTGAGGAGGTGGTCAATTTATCTAACTCAATCTCAATGTCTGACATAGAAATAGATACATTACTTGGGAGAGAGAAATTGAGGAAATTGCTGTCAGGAATAGGAGTAGAGGAGGGTGGCTTATAAACGGAAGAAAAATAATTAGAAAACAAATTGGCGATTTGTTTTTTACCAGAGCAACGATTATTATCAAGGTGAAGGGAGTTGGGAATGGTTGAGCTAGAGCGGTTTTTATTCACAAACTTCCAGAAACTTTTGGGGTTATTTATTAGCTGGGATTCAGTGTGGTGTAGGTAGTTGTTATAGCATTTTTTTGATTCCTGTTTAAAGCGGGCACGCAAAAGGGAGAATGATAGGTAGTCCTGCTGATCTTGAGTAGATTTGTACTTAGCATGTGCTTTATTCTTAGCGAAAACTAAAGATTTAAGATCTTTAGAGTACCAAGTAGGGAAGTTTGATTGAATATACGAGACTTTTGGAACAAATTGGAGGATGGAGGAATGAATAGCATCATAAAGACAATATGTAGCGGAATTTATATCTAAGCTTATCAGAGTATCGTACCAATTAAAAGACGACAAAAATGATAGAATATTGGTATAATTAGCCTTACGGAAGTCTAAAAAAGAGTGTGAGATATTGATGAGAGGAAATGACTGCAAACGGAGAGGCGAGATTACTAGAGCTGGATGATGCTCATCACAGGGAACAAGAGTGTCAAGACTTTTATCAATGGAGAATGTGTTAATATTAGAAAAGATTAGGTCTAGAGTAGAATTATTAGAGTTAAAAATGAAATTTAATTGATAAAAATTGTACGATGCAAAAGTTTCGGGTACAGAGAGGTTAGAAGAAGTAGAGTGAGAGGAATAAATGAGGCCATCAGTGTCGTTGGACCAAAAGAGCTCTGGTAAATTGTAGTCCCCAGTACAAATAAAAGTTGAGTTGGGATTAGTAAGAATTAGGGATTCGATTGTTTCCATGTGGGATTCATAGATTGAGTAGGGACTCGAGGGAGGGATGTAAACACTGGAAATTATGTAACGCACATTCTGGATGTAAAAACAGACAAATAGATGTTCATTGGGTGTATTAGGAACGATTATTTGGTGAGACTTAATATCTTTGCGGATAGCAAGGAGGACACCCCCACCTCTTTTAAATTTACTAGTCAAAGTGGATCTGTCACACCTATATACATCATAATTATTAAAACCTAACTCACTAGACGAAATATGACTGTTAAGCCATGTTTCAGTTAAAGAAATAAAAATAAAGCTAATATTAAAAGCAGACACATTACAAATTACATTTTTAAGTTTTGATCTTAAACCTCTACAGTTCTGATAGTAGCCGAACGAGTTGATATTGGAAGGTGGTCGCCTTATTCGGGGTTGATTTCTCTGCGTCTGGGACGCCCTCGTTTGTCGTTTTTTGAACCGGATTTAAGAATAAGTGGAATACCGTTGAAATAAGAAATGGAGAGATCCTTCTCACCGTTGACGTTACGTTGCTCCAATTCCTCATGACATTTACGCAATAAATTTCGTTCCAACTTCGTTTTGTCACGAACGAGTTTAACACCGGGAAGAAGAGAAACCTCTTTATGTTTGGCTTCGTTGACAGAGCTTAAAAATGTAGCTGCTTCCATTTTAGTATTAAAAATTATTTTTAGAGGCCGTGGGACATTTCTAGAAGGATTTCCAAGTCTAACTAATTTAGTGGTGGCTGGTAGAGTGATGGAAAATGGTGAAATTATTTCAGAAAGATAGTTAAAATCATCTTTCTTTTTATCTTGTAAAGAACGAGAGGTGGAATTAGGAATGCCATAAGCAATAACGTTATGAGAGCATTTTTTTCGCTCCGAGAGTTCTTGAACTAACTGGATGACAGAAGATTCAGTAGGGGGTAAGCTCGGGGCTTCAAGTACTCGGACTTTGCTCTTCAGTGCATCAATTTCGGTGCGAAGAAAAGAATTTTCAGATTTAAGCTCAGCGATTAAAGAGGAAATGTTTTCTAGGTTTTTATTGAGTTCATTGAATTGAGCAGAATGATTATCACAGTTTTGTTTATATAGATCGAAATGTTTTTTCTGAGATGTTTGAAGAGCCGCGATGGCTTGGAGGATATCGTTAGTAGATGACATATTACGGGTATTAGGTTTTGTGTTACCTGTAATGTGCGAAGTCTGTATAGGTGATTTTTGTCTGGGAGATGCCATGGCGCAAGGTAATGCGAGATAGATTAAAAGCTGATAAACTTGAGTCGATGGTAGAAGCGTCGGTCCGGCGCCTCCACGTGTAAGGAAAGAACGAGATAAATAATGACTAGGAAAATAAAACTAATGAATAATGTATAGACGCGGACGAGATAAGAGACGAGCGAAAACGCACGTCCGTCCAGATAGGTAGTCTGTACTGTACTGTGAATATAATATATTATATAGGTACCGTATACTAAATAATAACTGATATGTTTTCCTAAATTATATTTAGTAAATTTTTGAGTTTTAAAAATACTCATGTACAAAACGAACTAAACAGTGGCATATTTAGGATTTTCTTGAGAGAGGAGGATATTTAAAACATTTTGAAGGCACCAATACTTTTTAATAATTATATTGTTTTATATGTATTTGGTTCAATGCATATTAAGGAGCATTCAATATTTAATATTATGCATTATACGTATTAATATTATATATTATGGTTTTTTTTACAGTAATATCTATTATTATTTGAGTGTTTGATAATCATTGATACTAAATTTCGGTTTTGTTCCAACTCTCAAATAACATTTTTGAATTTTGTAATTTGTTGAATTGTGCATTTTGTGTTGAACTTATTATAAAATGTCTGGAGGTAGGCCTCGTCATAATACGTGGAATATATTTGAATGTGTTAAAAACAAAGGCGCTGCAGATAAATTTATTTGAAGAGATATGTATAATACGTATAAAACTAAACGTATAATTCATTGGTATAATACATTTTATTCATTGACGTATTCTACATACTCGACCCTGCTCATAATAATGAATTTCAAATCGTTGGACATTCATAGTATTTTTTACAATTTTAATCAAATTATTATTATCACAATAATTAATGATGTAAGATGTTTAATCAGACTTTCAAATATTTCCAGACATTTAAAAACTCGAGAAAGTTAAAGAATAAAGTCCAACCGAATTCACATATGTAGATTAGGTACCCACTGTATTTTATTATAACCATGTTATATTTAACGGTAAATATATTTCAAATCGTTGAAATTTTGTTTAATTTTTTCTTTGGCATCTTTTCGTAAGGGATGATCCCCTCTCTGCTAAGGGTACGCGCTGGACACTATGTTTTTTACTTTTACGGCGTGCGTAGAGGTCGTCCAGTGAACTAGATATCTATGTAAATGGGGTGTGTGAGGGAGCGTAGCGACCGGTTGCTGGTGTTTTTGATTATATTATATTATATTTATATATATATTTGAATATTGTTTTATAAAGGACGCGCATCCTTCGTTGTTTCCCGGAATCGGTATATTCGGTAGGTATATTTCCTGTAGCCATTGCTATTAAACGTGTGAAGGCGTCAAGATTTGTTTTACACCCACTGTGTGTCCGAGCGAGATTGCTGCGTATGGAATTTGTTTAACGGATTTAATATTTAGACGATGCCTGGGAACATGGTAATATAACATCTATGTGTGAATATAGTTTTGCTTTAATGTTTTTGGTGACGATGGAATGCGTATTTGGAACGGTATATTTTATGATATTGTTGTGCGCCAGTCGTTTGTCCTATTATATTAATATCTTTTAGCGTCCTAATATTTTTTTTTTTCGAATGCCAAGTGGTCCCTTTGCTCAACTGTATCTTTGTACACCATCGTTTTTTTGAAAACATTCGTTTATTGAATTATTCAGAATACAAAATACATATATTTATTTATAAATTTTCCTCGGGATTTTACAAATATTAAATCTGTGTTAAAAATTGATATGTGTGTGTACCTAAATGTTAACATTTATTTCGTTAAGTCTTTTCGCCATATGTGTGTGTACAATATCATTACAGAAGGTACGGATATATTATTTATAATTGGCGTAAGGCTAACCACCTCACTCAGGAATAAAATGCGGGTTCTGAAACAAAACAAAACCAAGCCTAGGATGCAAAATTATTTGGATATGTTTTATCTTGAAACCTGGAATGTGCGTTCGCTTTATGTGACGGATGCACTGACAGTTGTAGAATCTAATTTGGAGCGACAAGTATTGCTTTAACCGAAATTCAAGAAGTTAGATGGACAAATGGTTTAATGAAAACGGTATTGAAATGGAAGCACAATGGAAAAAGATCACTAGGCAGACTAAAGTAAAGGTTGATGGACAAAGTTGAAAAGAGTTTAGTAGAAAGTGGAGTACAAAATGTAGAAACGTTAGCACAGGATAGGGATATTTAGAAGCAGGTGTGTACTGCGGTATTGGCATCAATGATCTTTAAAAAATTAAAAAAGAAAATTGTCAATTGGAATCATTTTAAAGAATTGAAATATTTTATAATTATTGATTGCTCTGTAAAGTTTTGAAATATTCAAATTGATTCTTTATCAATCGGTTCTGCAGCATAAAAATCAAATATATTCGGTAACCTAAACGTATAAATATTATAATGCATCAGCTACAGTACCGTAAAGAATACTTTGAAAAAGCATTTGAGTAAGTAAAAAAATATTATTAAAAAGTATTTAGAGTTATACTTGAATACTTATTTATTCAAGGTATTTAAGTATATACTCAAATACATTAAGAAAGTATTTGAAGTAATTTTCAAATACTTGAAAAAACTGGATATTTTATTCATAACTTTATTAATATACAATTACGTGAGTATATATATTTAATCGATAAATATAAATAATATTTACCGACAACATTTTTAACACGATATGTTTTTGAAATGTATTATTAATATAATTTTATATGACCAAATTAATATTACATTTCAAAAGCATAATTTGTTCATAATTTTTGTCAGTTATTCATGTTATTTTTTTTTTTTAAACCGCGCCTACCTATGCTAAATGTTTTTTAGACCGCAGCAGTACTGCTTAATCATACTTATAATCACACAATAATCATGATTTAAACATTTTATCTATTAAATAATTTATATGGCCTATCTGATTTTATAATTTTTTTTTTTCTTACAATTTACGGGATGTACATTTTAATTTTTAATAAAATAATATAAGATAAATATAAAAGTACTTATTTAAAATAAACTATTATTCAATACTATAAAAAGTATTTGAATACTACTTATATACAAGAAAGAAAAAAAGTATTTAAATAAATTATTTAATACTGAAAAAAGTATTTTATTACAAATATTCAATATTTAAATATTTTACAACTCTAAATACAGCTATTTAGGTACAAATTAAAATTTTTTTTTATATTTAATTAGAGGCCATAAAAAAAGACAAAGAATATACGTAAATAAAGCAAATATATAAATATAAAAAAAAAAAATAAATAAAAATAACATGAATAAAGGAATAAATATCAAACAAAAAATTACACATGTTATAGTCCCAATAGTAGTTTCTACCAATTCATACTCTAATTCTTCAGAAGTTATCTTTTCTTTGCTTTCCTTCTTTTGTTCATCATCTAAAATCATACCGATTTCATTAAATTTGCAGAATTATTACTGAACAAAATTCATAATAATTTATTATTGCTATATAATTATATAACTATATATAGTAATGGTCAAAAATAATCATAATGCATATAGATTTAAATTTTGATTTTAAAGGCAACTGTAAAAAAAACTTATTTTTATCCATTGTATCCAATGGACCGAGTTGTCTTATAAACATTTTAAAAACTTGAATTTGATAACAACAAATATAGAAATTTTAACGATATTTTTCATTTTCTTATTTATTTTTGAACAGTGAACATTTTTTTATTCAATTTAAAACAATTAAATATATGTAGACTAAATATAAAATGTATTTAATAAAATTAATCTAGTCAAATTATATTTTTTTATGGAAATAATTTATATAGTTTTTAAATTTTCTATGTTTTTGAGCATTCCAGTATTCTATATTCGTCTAGTTTTCTCGCCCATAATGGATGCTTCTTCCCTTAAATTTAAAAAAACCATCCCTAAAATGCAGATTATACGGTTTTTTACTATTTTTACAAAAAAAATATGTATTTTATGAATACTATTATTGTTAGAAGAATGATGCGCCCACTGAGGAAGAAGAATCTCAACGAATATTTAATACTAGACTACTCAAGAATATGTATGGCAAATTTCAATATTATATAAATGATTTGATTTTATTAATTATAATATTTGGTCCACATATATTTAATTATTTTAAATTTAATAAAATTAATTTCTTTGATCATACTTAATTTTATTTTATATCCAAAAACTCATAAAAATATTATTTTTTGAATAAAAAAATGATGCCAAAAATCTATTCAAAATCAAATTTTTGATTTTTTCGGTCCAAAACATTATTTTTTTTAACATTTGTTTACATAGGGTGATTATAGGCTGCTTAATAATGGGCAAATTTGGATAGTACTCATAGTTTTGGATCTACAATTTATTTTAATTTTAAAACTGATGGATTATCACAAATTTTGTATAACTTATTTCACTCCGCTCAATGCAATAATATTTTTTGATTTACTGGTATTTTGACTATGATATTGTATCAATACTCAAAAATTAATTAAATAAATATTTTAGGCCCTAATTTATAGTGCACATTGTTATAGGTTTTAGTATCTATGCGTAAACACTTCATCAAATAAAAAATTAATAAAACTAAAAATAACATAAAATTATAAAATAGTAATGAAAATAATTATCTTACCATTATACTTTTCTTTGGAATAATTTTTTTTGTTTTTTTTGTAGTCTAAAAATCATATTAATTTAATTAAATTACAGAAATATATAATATAATTATTCTTATAATTTATAATATTATTGAAATTACTGAAGTGAGCTGAACCAAAATGATATAGTTATTATGTAAGTACACCTACCAATACTTACATGTATACATTATTATTATTATGGGCCTGAGAATGTTAATGCCTTAGAAATCTATACAAATACTCAAAAAAATGGCATCTAAAAAACACCCATAAGAAATTTAATTAATGACCTAAAAAATGCAAAATATCATTAAAACCGTTCATGACAATATATACATATAATATCGAGAAGAAATATTATTTTAAAAAAGTTATTTTTATACTATTATTATTCTAAATTCTTCATAAACATTTAAATAAAAATATAACCTCTTTTGTTTTTTACACTTTAATATATGAACTTTCGGTTTTTAAATGTGCAATCTATGATTTCTAAATGTGCCATATTTTTAGCTTCGGCGTTATTCTAAGCTTTATATAATATAACTATTATTATTATATTTCTATTATTTTTATTTATGATATTGTCGCCACCCCAACATATATTAATATCAAATTAATTATTACTCGACGTAATAAATGGTCTATTTTAATTTACCAGTGGATGCCTAATTAAATCATACACACACACACATGAAATATTATTATTGTAATTATTATTATTATATTATTATAATATCAATTATGTATGGCAGCGCGCCTTTGGTTCTTTTTGTTTTGCAGTCGTTATTTTTCGTTCACTCGTTCCTTCGTTCCTACAACACACACGGTTGTTGTGTCATCGTTTGTGTTTGTCCACCGTAAAGGACGTATTGTATTTCAAGTATCTATATGTTAGTTTGTATTTTTATTAAATATTAATTCTTTTTCTGTAATCAATGAAGTATTAGTTGGCGCAAATCGCATTATTTGGTTTTAATAACCTTTGTTTTGTCGCAGAAACCACGAATTTATAATTGTTGAAAACGGCTCTAATAGCCACTGTATTTAGTTTTATTTAGATTTAGGTACAGGTGTACAGCTGGCCAGTCTGCACACCGACAAATATTGTGAGTTTTATTTTATTTTATTTATTGTTATTTATTTATTCGTTGTGCCAAACAAGCATTTATTTATTTATTATCGCCTACCATATTATTTCTTTTTATATTTATTTATCTATGTTGCTGTAAATTTTTATATAATTTATTTATTTAGTTATTTATATTATTATTATTTATTTGTCCTATCTATCAGCAATACAGCAACACTAATTTATTACCTTATTTAGTTATCATTATTAGAGTAACCTTTTTATCCATTAGTTTAAGTCCACACACACATATATATATATCTTCTTCTTCTCCTTCGCCTTCTCTCCTAACTTATAAAATTTACTCGAACATATCCCAGATGGGAAAACTTGCCTACATTCATTTTAAGACTCCTCATACCTTTTTGACAAGTTTTAAGCCGGCTGTCGACCTTACGCAACCTCAATTAGTCGACTTCTACGATAGGCATGAGGAAACCGTGCAGGTATTCTTAGCCCCCTCCATAGGGGAAAAAAATATATATATATATTTATATACACACACCATATACACTTTTTTATATACACGAACCCTAGTATTCCTCGGAGAACCTGGTTAGGCACTATAGAGCTCTGTTACATATATACACATCGTGTAGGCGACCAATTCGGTTCAGATATTAGTTTGGTGGTGTGCGCGAAGTAGTGGGTGACCGGGCGTACTTATTATAATAAGTTCCCGGCCCAAACATATATATATATACATTATATAATGTCTATTAACTCCCTGTCCTTCTATATAATACTATGTTTTAAAAAAATGTCGATTCTATGATTACCTCCAGATGATTTGAGATCTTGGCTTATTTTTTTTTCTATGTGAATGATATTCGGAGAACGAAGAATAAATTCATAGTCAAGCACTCGTGAATTGGAAATGACCTTTTTTTTAGTTGGTACTTTTATTGATTTTGATATTTTAATTACATTCCGCTGTTCTTTAACACAGAACGTCATTAGTTTATGCTTTGAATTGAATATTCCTTTTTGCGTTACCTAAAAGCATAGATACCTAATTAGTAAGTTAATTTTATTACAATATCATTATAATTATTAATTATTTGTAGATTTTTATAATGTATATCTAGACTGTTGTGATTTACTTTTCGATTCGAGAAACGAAGTCCAGGGTTTTGATTAAAAAAAAATTATTTTATAATATACATTTGTAAACAAAATTAATTTTTATTCTAATTTTGTCAAATGGTTTCTCATTGTAGTCAGAAAGTATTTTTAGATTTATATATATATATTTATATAGAATTTTATATATTATTTTATTAAACTCACTTAAGGGACGCTACACTGCCATGTTTCTGCATGTGAAACATGCTTCGGAAAATGTAAATTTCTAGGGAGTTAAATTATTTTAGCATAAGATAACCACGATAAAAGTTTAAAGGAAATAAGATCACCTACATTTTTACATCGGCGATTTTTAATGAAGTTATTGTTAGTCGAGTTATAAGACTTTTAAGGACAGACAATTCTGGGAAATTAAAGTCTTATAAATCGACTTCTATTAATTTTATCAAAAATTACCAATGCAAAAATGTAGATTATTTTGCGATGTTTAAATTTTTATAGTAGTCATCAAATGCTAAAATTACTCAGTTTCTCAGATACGTGGATTTCCCGAAATATGTTTTTCTCAATTTTTAGTACTTAACAATAAAAATATGTTAGGTACTGGTAGGTATAGGACAATTTTTTTATTACTTCTGAAATATATTTAAATATTTTTTAGTCATGAAATTTTTGTTTTTTTAAAAATATTCATATAATTTCCTATAGAAAACCCTTTAAAAATCAGGTGTATAGGGTCCTCTTAATGTTAATTATAATATAATTTTGTCAACCAGTTCATCATAATGTAAAAATATTATCAAAAAAAGCGAAATAAAAATCAAAAGTTTCGTCTTTTTGAAATATGAAACGAATTTGTAACTATAGATAATACAATTTCAAAGGACTATGCAAATAGTATACGTCTTCAAAACCATATCATTAATGAAAACATAATTTTTTTCATCTATATTAATTTAGGTCTTATTCACTAAATCAACGGGAGAAAGTCCTCAAGAAAAAATTTAAAACACACCACTATTAGTTTTATTTTTAGATAGTATTTAAAGCAAAGTATGTCTTTACACTTGAAAATCACTGAGAAAAATAAAAATTTACCTTTATATATATATCAACTACAATTAATGTTCTAACAGGATGGTTTTTACCCAAAAACACTACCGTACTCCTTCTATCCAAAAAGTGTATATACACTTAAGAAAAAAACGTAAAATGTTTAGGAAGTTTTGATATTTCAACTAGATCAATATAGTACTATAATAAATAATTTCTGTACATTTCAAGTTTCTGGCATTTTAATTTTCCAATATATCATAAATTTAATTAAATTATAAAATAAGCTCTTTAATATACCAACCAGAACGAATTATCTACCAGAAAGATGTCTACTCTAATATGTTTATTCAACTCCTAAATTGTATAATATACACTCTACATATATATAAAAAAAATATTGTAAAACGAAATTTTTGTATTTTTTTTACCAAATGAGAACATTGAAAGTTTTATGTTCAATATTTATAAAAATTAATTGTTACTATTACCTATATTTATATTAATGGAAATACCGATGACAATTTTTAAAATTAATTAGGAGTACTGAGTAGACACCTACAGGTTTGAAAACGGATTTAATTTTTCCGAATTACACACTTACATTGGCACACCATAGTGTTAACTACCTACATCAATTGTAAGCATTACAGTCCTATAAGATACTTGTGAGTACACAGTTAAGACGTAATAATTATTATATTTATATATTAGAGAGATTTAAATTAAAGACTAGATATTATATAATACGAACCTTCGAAAATAAACTCGACATCATTTTGTATTGGTTTATCGGACAGTCTAAGTAGTATGTAAAAACAAATAAATATAAAACACGACGAAATTTACGAAATAAAAATCGTAGCCGTGTAGGTATTGCCTTCATAGTTCATAGAGACATTCCCATTACCAATACAAACATAGAGTACCTGCAATATATAATATGCACGACTATTTTCTAAGATATCTCTTTATATAAAACGCTAACGATTTTTTTTTCTTCCATGATATCGCACCAAAATATTCCAATTTTATTCCTCGGGCGTTTTTCGAGGCCGTTTTATACGCGTTTTAACGTCGAACGCTGTTACATATTGTAATGTTAAATACATCTAAATACAGCAGTATTATTTAATAAAAACTATTTATTGAAAACTTACTTTTTCCCAATTTTTAAAACCTATGGATGTAAATGTAGGTTCAACTACACTTGTCCCAAAATTTCGGCAAGCAAAGCATTATATGGCATCATTTGCAATACTGTATTCTAATCACTTACGTTTTTTGAAAAATGATGCATTAAAGCTTCGGTTTTCTAATACAAACTTGCTCAAAGGATACTAAATTAATTTCATAATTAAATCAAAATTAATATACTTTACCTAATTATCAACAATTTACTAGAATTATAAGAGTTTAGATTTATTAATTGTCATTAAAATTTATATTTTTATAAGTAATGTGACCCATTATAAGTAGATAAATATGTTATATAATAAAAGGTGGTCAATAGAAGGGAAAAACACTTAATAATACCTAATTTAAATAGTTTAATACTGATACTTACCTACCTCATACCACATAATAAGTTAATGTTAATATTTAATTATAGATACCTACCTTCAATATGGGTTGAATTGGTTCCGAATTAAGGTCCTCTAAATCAATACGGTCTGTGTTTGTCTCATCAATAATAATGGATTCACATTTTTGTGTGTTTGTGCGTTCTTCCATATTTTCACGTTTAGGCGCAGTATCGTCCTTACATTTATTTTTATTTTTATTAAAAATACTAAATATTGTAAAACCTATGTAATGAAATCCGAATCGGTGAAACGATTGTCTATCACTGTATTTATGTATTCTACAAGAATGAAAAAACGCCGAATTGTCAAAACAACACTGAACAGAAATGTATAGGTGACCTGACGACACCACACTGCACAGTGCACAGCACCATAATAATATTGAGCCATAAAAGATTAAAATGGTTTTTCCAGCATGATTCTTTATTTTTATAACATTTTATTTTAATAACATTAAAATCGTCTCAAAATCCAGGCATTATTTAAATAGTTTAATATTTTACAATTTTGAATTAAAGATTTGTATACGAAAAACAAAATAGTACAATAAAATACAAATCGATAAATCAAAACTAGAAATACAGATTTGGGAAATACAAAAATTTTTTTGCCAAAAAAAATATATCCACTTCTCTTAGCAAAAGTATCTATGTATAAATATATTAAATATTACAATAATTTTTTCAACTTATTTTTGCGGGGTCTAATTAAACTTTTGGGGGCTACCCTCCCTCTCCAGCCAACCCTGATTTCCGCCAATGGCGCCCTAGAAAATGTAGAAATAAAAATCTATTGATAGAAATTGAAAAAGATCATAGTTAAATAAAGAAAATAATAATATATTAGTAAACAAACATCATAAATATTGGTATCAAATCTAAGGGCAGTTATACTTAACCAATTACAAATTCTTATTAGGTTATTTGGACACTAAGTCAAATACTTATAACAGAAGTTGAGAAAGATATTGAATGGGAACATAATTTGAATATTTTAGAGCCATATTTTATTACTAAATACATACCATCATTAATCTATAAATAAAGTTATTTGATTTTTTAATTTTAATATATTATTACCAAAGAACCGCTGTTGGTCAGGGTCAGAATAGACCATCGGTTATTCCTGCCTGTCGTAAAAGGCGACTAAAAGGGACTTTTAGGTGCAGGTAACCTATAACGGTAGAAACAGCTATACACCAAACAGCACCCAGCAGATACGGGAACTATATGACTGTTGGCTACACTGCGATATGGAAGGCAACGGGAAACCACCGTATTAACATCCCATGTAACAGCAATCAATCAACATGTCTTCTTCTCAAGTAAAAAATTCAGGAGGTAATAGTCCCCCGATACGACGGTAGAGGAAAGAAATGTTAAGGAATATAAGCTAATTGCAACTTTGAACGTAAGAACTTTATTACAATGTGGGAAGTTGGAGAATCTGAAAATGGAAATGGACAAGTTGAAAATTGATATCCTTGGAATTTCAGAAATGAGATGGAAAAAGTCTCTTTTGGAGTGGAGACCATAGAATAATACATACAGGTGCATCAGAGAAGATACCTGGCACAGGAGGAGTAGAGATTATAATGAATAGAACCCTAGGAAAGAAAGTTAAAGGTTATATACAATATGACGATAGAATCATTCTTGTCAAATTCCACACGAAACCAAAAGATACAATAGTAGTTCAAGTGTATATGCCGATAACAAATATATAAATATAAATGTTTACGATATAAATATATCGTGAAAATGATAGAGGAAAGAAGGGGATATAAAAGTTCGAACAGTATAGAAGGAAAGGAAAGATATAGAGTACTGAAAAATTTAATTATTAGAAAATCAAGAGAAGCAAGAGAAAAATATATGGAAGAAAAGTGTAGTGAAATATAAACCCTCAAAAAACAGGAAGTAGAGATGAAGCATATAAATTGGTGAAAAAGTTTTTTGGTCAACATAAGCCTCGAGCAGGGGGAACGGAAGATAATAATGGAAGAATATTATATAAACAGAACGATATAGTGAAACGATGGAAAGAATATTTAGAAATCCTGTACAAGGGGGAAACACTTAAGGAATATGAAACAAACGAAGAGGATAAATCTGAAGAGGATAATAAAAAATACCCAGTTATGAAAGAACAGTTCGATAAAGCTATGCGGAATCTAAAGAATAAGATAGCAGCAGAAATCGATAGAATACAAGCGGAGCTTTGGAAGGAATCGGGAGAAAAAGGTAAAAAGAAGTTATTTCAGATTATCAAAGACATATATGAAACTGGTGAATTGCCAGAAGATTACGTAAAGAGTTTAATTATCCCCATCCCAAAGCAAAAAAATGTGAAGAATTCCATACCATTAGCCTACTATCCCATACCTCTAAAATATTAACAAAGATTATATTCAAACGTATTGAAGGTAAGATAGAACAATTGTTATTTTAAGACCAATTTGGATTCAGAAGGAATATGGGAATAAAGAAAGCAATATTAGCGTTAAGGATAATCATTCAAAAAAGTATTAGGAAAGATAAACAAATATTCATAGCTTTTGTGGATATCGAAGAAGCATTTGATAATGTGAATTAAAAGGTCATTTTTAACATGATGAAAAGAGTGGGGATAAAACCCACAGACAGGAGACTTCTGTATAACTTATACAAGGATGATTTAGCAGTTATAAGGATTCAAGATAATGTAGAAGAAGCCAAAATAAACAGAGGAGTTAGACAAGAATGTACGCTATCCCCAATTATATTCAACGCATATATCCAAGAAGCAATAGATATGATAAAGGATGATACCAAGCTAGGGATAAAGATTAACGGATAAAAAATAAGTATGCTGCGTTTTGCCGATGACATAGCTTTAATTGCTGAAAACAAGGAAGATCTAGTTCAACTAATTAAAACTATGGATGAAACATTCAATAAGGAGTTGGACATGAGAATAAATGTGAAGACAACAAAAGTACTGGTATGTGGAAGAGAAAATAGAACAAGAATACAGGTGAAAATACGAAATCAAGTAATAGAACAAGTAGATGAATTTACATACTTTTTTTATTGTGTGTTTAAATCACGGCGTTTTAAGGGGGCACTTTGCCCTAGAGGATCGTCCTTCCCCCTAATTTACATACCTGGAAAGTGCAATAAGCAATAATGGGAGAAATAGAAGTGAAATAGTAAAACGTATCTGTCAAGCTAAAATAGCCTTTAATAACAAGAAAACTATATTTGCATCAAAAAACATTAGTCTAAAAACAAGAAAAAATCTATTAAAGACTTATGTATGGAGCATTGCCCTTTATAGGTGTGAAACGTGGACAATAACAATGGCAGAACGTAGAAGACTTGAGGCGTTTGAATTTTGGTACTATAGAAGAATGTTAAGGATAAGTTGGATGGACAGAGTAACCAATGAAGAAGTACTGGAAAGAATATCAGAAGGAAAGTTACTATGGAAAAACATAGTTAGAAGTCGAAACTAATGGATAGGCCATATCATAAGACACGATGGATTATTAAAACTGATTATAGAAGGAAGAATAGAAGGAAAGAATCATAGGGGAAGGCTGAGATTAGAATTAATACAACATATAATAAAGGACCAAGGATGCGACTCATATGTAGAAATGAAAAGGAAGGCGGATAAGAGAGAAGAGTGGAGGATGGCTGCAAACTAATCTACGGATTGAAACCATAGAGAGAGAGAGAGAGAGAGAGAGAGATTACCAAAGAAATTCAGAAAAGTAATTTATTTTCAATATACTTGTAAGTGATACTTAAAATTATTTTGATTTTTTCCTTTTTATTTATTTATTTATTTTACTATTTATTCCATAAATGTTTAAAAAGTTACTTTTAAAATAAATTATATCATGCATATATTTATTTTATTGTTATTATCCTGTATTATTATTACAAAATACATATATTACATTTTATTTGAATCTTTTGTAGAAGAGAATGCTCTAAATTAGTTAAAGCTTCAACTAGTTTAAATATATGGTCAGCTTGCTTTAATAAAAAAAAACTGTATAAAATTAAAAATATTTATTTAATAATATTAATTATTATATATTATATAATATTTATTATTATTAATTTAATAATATTTATTTAAAATATTTTATTCATTATACTACTCCATATAATACCAGCTTTAGCAATTGCTTCAGTTTGGATGACCTGTTGGGATGACAATTGAGGAGTATCTAAATATTCAAAGAAACACTAGGAGGCATGATATTGTGAATCAGAAGACCCTTGTCGGCTAATACTAAATCACCAATTACTAGTTGTTCAAGTAGACTACTCTTTAAAGTTATTACTTTATGTGATGTTGATCTGGCAAAAAGTTACTTACAAAAGTTACAACACTATTTCAAGTTATTCCAATAAGTACTTATATAACAGTGTTTATAGCTAGTATAAATATCTCTTTGTACATTCATAGATAAACGAGACATATGTAAACATTTCAATACATTCTATGATTTATTTATTTATTTATTTGTAATATGTTTAAATGCATTAGGATAAAAAGATGTATTTTTATTTCTGGATGTAATTTTATTTATACATTTACAAAAAAGTATTTTTTATAAAATATTAATCCAAGTTATTGTTATATTACTTATAGTAGATACACTCCATACAAATCTAACAGACAAGTGCATGGGAGGAAAATTATGCCATCATTTCATTAATGTATGAGTAGTTGATCAAGTTTACTAACGCTATCTACTTTTATTTATCTTACATCTGGCACTTTTACAATTTTTTGACTTTTCTATTTTTTTCTCAGGGATAAATACTTCTTATCAAGCTAATTTTTTCTATGTGATAGATATGATGAGAGATTGCTCTTTATTCCATCCACAAAATAACAACCACACACATGAACTATTGTACTAGGATAATCAGTTTTCCTACAAATAATAAATATAGTTAAAGTAAGAAACAACAAAAATGTGATATAAATATTATATAAAGTTTAATAGTTTAATCCATTTTTGCGTTTATCATTGAATTAAGTAGGAAATTAAAAAAAACATACAACTTTCTCTAGTACTGCAATGATAACAGTCAAATTTCCAACCATAAACTATCACTATAATATTAAAAATGCCTAAAAAATATAATTTATAAGAAAAACCAGAGAAATCATAAGATATATGGTTTAAAAATCATATTATCCCCATATTAGGTATATTAAAGTATGTTTGTTTGGAACAAAACTTTGCTCATGATAACACAATCCTTATTACCTCTAATAGAGCATCTTTATCTAATTTAATCTATAATGCGACTTATCAAAATATAAATTAGTAACATAATTTCTATGGACTTTCTATGTATATGGTGCAATGTTTTATTGATAATATACGATTACAATTGAGGCGTTCTTCGGACAAAGGGCCTATTTACAAAATGATTGTTTTAAAAAAGGAAAATCAAATTTTGCAATACTTGTACTATTATATAAATTATTATAATAATTATATACTGTAGAAATACAAAACTTTATACGTTTTGAAAAATATGTAAAATAGACAGGTCCGTAGCCACTGAATATTGCGCCCGGGTAAAACTTAAAATTGCGCCCTTTTTGTTTCAACACAGAACTAATAAAGTACCTATTAGTTTTATTTAATAATGTATTACATTTGTATTGTATCCTATATAGTAACATTAAATACGCTGAACTGATTTCTTCAATCTATATATCTATTTCCTATTTATAAATAATTGTGCACTATAACTAGTTTTATGATTTGTACCTTAAATTAATTTCATTTTAGAACCTCCCCCCCCATATATTCAAATCAGAAAGTTAAGTAAATAAATGTTTGTTGAAAATAATCAAAAGTAATAATACTGCAAATTAAATAATACCAAATAATACTGTATTTAAAAATTAAACATAAATTATTAACAAAAGTAATATAAGTAAATAAGTACACAAAATGTTTTAAATTAAATTATAATTTTTCTGGCTTTTTGTCCAGCGAATTTGTCTATAAGTTCGTTTGTATCTAATGTATTTACCAATGAATGTTCTATGGATATTATTGCTAAATCAGATATACGTTCTTGTTCTATTGACGATCTTTAATAGTTTTTTATTAACTTCAATTTACTAAACGATCTTTCACGCGTCGCCACAGTTATTGGGAATGTCAAAAATATACGTAAAGCTATTTCTACATTTGGATATTCAACGCGTAAATTATATGTGTGAGTTAATTGAAGTAATTCTAAAGGTTTTGGCTTTCTCAAGTCGGGTAAAAGAGAAAGTGCTTGAGATTTGAAATCTTTTATTTCAGAGCTAAAATCAAAAGTATTCAGATCAGATTCATATTTAAAAGATAAATCAGATGCACATTTTTGTATGTAATCCATAAAATTATCCATAAAGCTACTACCACACAAAAATCCAAAATCGTTGGCAATTTCAGACATTGTTTGATATCGATCCTCTAATTCTATAAGAATTTGATCATAAATTAGAAAAATATCTTTTTTAAATATATTATCTTGAGATAATAGTTGCATATCATCATCAGCTAATTCAGAGTCTAATCTTTTCACTTTCCTCTTTCGCTTACTAGGAAAATTTGCTCTTATACATAGAATATTAGCCAATACTTGTCCATATTCAATACACTTCTCAATTCCTTCATTTCGCATTAATTGAATGGATACAATTAAACCTTTGATCATTTTTGTTGCACTATCGATGGTTAATTTTTTATTTTGTAATGCTATGTTAACGCGATTAATTGTTTTTAGTACTTCATCCCACACATGTAGTAAGCAAAAAAAAAATTAAAATTAATGTGTTTCAAAAGATCTATTGCTCCTGTAATACTCTCTTTGGGTAAAGATTGGTTTTCTGACATATTTTTTAGAACAACATATACATTTTCCATATTACGTTTAAGTGCTGATACCGAATCTTGTTTTGCAGACCACCGAGTGAAACTAGTACATTTTAAAGATATTTATAGTTTCCATTAAAATTTTCCTAGTAGAGGATGAAAAAAAGTTAAAGATCTTCTGAACTGTATCAAAGAATGTTATCGTTCGCGAAGATATTCTAGCGGAAACATTTCCGACTAAATTTAAGCCATGCGTGCAGCGCGAGTTCAGATTATCGAAAATCCGGATTAAACGGAATGACGTTTAAAATAGCTGTAAAACGAGTGGGTACTCGAGAGTACTAGTAGGTTTAAGTAGGTACGGTATTTTAAATAATTTTTGTAGTAATAATAGCTGATAAACTGAAACCAGAAACGACTAACAATACAAAATCGAAATGACAAAAGAATAATCAACTATGCTGCAGGTACTTGCCGAAAAACGGGCGCAAAGTGTCGGTACGTTTCGTACAGTTGTAGTACAGTGCTATAAATACAAAATATGTTTCCTACATACTGTATGAGAATAAATATTATAGTGTTCTGTGATATTATATATTATATAGGTTTTTAGAGGTTTGGTGTAGGCAAATAGTTATACTAGTTCTTATTATGACTTGCTGAGTCGCTGAGAGCTCTTGGTTACTTCACACCCGTAAAAACGTATGGATATGCAATTAAATGTACAAGATAAATTTTATTACAATATTCAGATCATGACATATTATTTAAATTTTTTAAAACGTATTTAAAATTTTTAAATATTAAAATTTTCAATCAATTTTTGTTAATTAAAATTGCCTATATAGAACTCCTCGAAAAACGAGCTATTGACGTCCCCATAAGACGGCTCTGTGAAGACGTAATTTTTTCTTAAAAACGCCCTAAGGGCTAAGTGACTGACAAAACCAGGTAATTTCAGTAGTTCAATTAAAAAAATACAAATATGTTTGAATTGATGAACAAGTTTACTTTGCATCGGTTGAAGCATATTTTTAATATTTTGTAATATATTCAATATTAAGATTTGACAAATTTATAAAATTTGAAATGTATATTCTTGTCCAGAATTTGATAAAGATTGAAAAAGTGCTTCAACCAATGCAAAGTAAACTTATTTATGCGTTTGGACATCTTAAATTTCTAAATCAAACCACTGGAAGTACTCAAATTTTTGTCAGGCGTATAAGACTTTTAGGCTGAAATATCGTGATTATATAACAATAAAAAGTATTGCGGATACGGAACTATTTTTAGATTAATTTTAATATGTATAAAAATATTTCTAAATCTAAATTTTTATTTTTCCTAAAATTTCTTAAAAATTGCCTATACGAACCGCCTTAAAATATGACCACAGAAAGCATGTGAAAGCGTGAAATATACGAGAAACTTAAACATGTGTTAATTTTTTTCTAATTATTCATATCAAAAACAAGTTTTATTGTGTATTTATAGCAATGTAAGTTAATATAATGTATTATAATTGTATAATATTATATAGGTAATATTATTATTTCTATGAATAAAAGGCAAAGAATTAATTAATAAACTATGTCTATATAACATATTTTAAGTTTTTTTTTAATTTAGAGGGGGCACGTCCTCTCCCCCTTTTGAATCCTTAGCTTTTTTTTTAATTTTTTAAAGTACACAATTGCTTAGTTGTGGCGGCGAAGTGTCCGGCGGCGAAACGGTGGCGGCGAGGTCGTGGCGGCGAGATTATGTCCGGGTTCGTACTATACTCGCCGTGGTGTCTGAACCACCGCTAGCGGTAGCTGTCGTGTAGCGAGTAGTTGTGGTGAATTCTCCACGGTGTTAACCTGTAGTCGTTATTGTTGCACTTTTTTTTTTTTTTTTTTTCAAATATTTGATGTATATTTAATATATATATATATATATATTATAATAATACGCTAATAAACAATGAATAATTTAATATAATTTATTTGTTTAATGTTCCGTATTTTTATATTAAAAACTACAAAAATTTAGTATATTATAAATTCAACAAATGATTACACTACTACACTGCATTGAATTCACATTATACTCGGTCGGTGCTGGTTTAGACATGCCGAATACTGTTTATTTTGGTCAGTGCGGGTGGCTCCACTCGGCACAGCGAATAAAATGCGTGTAGACGCCGACTCGGGTCAATATCGGTGTTCGGCCGAGCACTCGTCATATGTAAACGAGGCAATATGATTAAGACTGAAAAATGCTTTTTTTTTTTTGCAAACATTAAATATAACAATAGGTTTAATGTTGATTAGGTATACTATATATATATATATATATATATATCATTATATAGTCCGATTCTTTATTATTATTATTAGAAGTTAAATTGATTTTAATTTTATTTTACACTAAAGCATTTTATTGCGCTTTAATTTTTGTAGTAATTTTAATTAAGAAAAAAAATAAACACATTGATATATATGCCTGTAATTAATTAAAGTTGTCCAATTGAAATAAATATACTACATGCTATATACTATACTATACTAATAATTCTGAGTGTAGTGAATGTTATAGCATAACCATGTGTATCAGTTTTACAATATGAAATTTTTTTTTGTAGATATATATATATATTTATATATTTTGAGTAGAAAGGAGTCGAGTAATAATTTTTCGATTTTCTCAGTAGATGTTTTTGTATAAGCGTAAAGGAAAATTATCGTTAACGAATTATTAAATAAATTATAAATTAATATAAATATAAACACCTACCTACCTATATAATAATAATAATAATAATAGTATATATGTAGGTATACATTGGAAAATACTATATAATACAGAATTTCGCTCAGAATCGTTTTTCAAATGTATTGGTTTCAAATCTAAAATAATAATATTATACACAATCCTGTCCGAGAACCGTAGTGATGATGTGTCAACTATTCTACTTCCGGCTGTATCAGAGGGTCGATTCTTCAATCTCGTCACTGTAATATCGTATACGAAAAATTACATTTGTTACATAAAATTTAGTTTGGTCTATTCTCGAATCTGTATACGACAAGTTTGTGTGACAAAATGTCGTAGTAGTCGAATGGGTACGAAAATATAATTATCACATGACTTTTGTAATTATTATTTATTTTATTTTTTATTTACTTAAATCGTAAAAACAATAGTTACAACTTACAATGGATAATTTTTGATGACGTTGGGTATATAAACGCCTTGAACATGATTAATGTACTTGAAATGGCTGTACATAATCCTAGAAGATGATTTTTTGTTAAATACGATCCATTTACCCAATGTGATCGTGTATTTTTAAAATATTATTGATTACCCAAAGACTTTATGCGAAAATTAATAATCATGGCTATATCCATAAGCGCAACTAGGGGGGGGAGCTTTGGGGGCTTATTTTTTGCTTATTTACATTGGGTTACACCATATATTGATCCACCAAGAAGGTATTAATCAATTAACATCCCTACAAAGGTAAGTACTAAATTTTATAAATATTCAAGAATTTTGTTTTTTTTGGTAATTACACTAAAATTATGATAAACCATTTTTTTTTATTGAAAATTGTTATTAAAAATTGATTTTTAATCAAAACCTTGTCATTCATATTATCGTAAGTTTTTATAAATATTGATTCTGTAGATGCTAGATATATTATAATGTAACATAATAGGTATAATCGTATCATAATATGCATCTAATTTTAATATTGATCTACAACTTTTAGAATGAGGGGTATTAATAATTAAATTGTATGCACTTTAACAGTAAACCAAATAAATAAATGTTAACATTTGTATCTTGTATATATAGGTACCGTAGGAATTGTAAAATTGTTACAGGTACGAGGAGTCCGGCGACGATAACTCTTATCATGGTAGCGTTTGAACAATTGTTAAAAATATAATATATACGAAAAATATTCTGTATGTGATAAAATAATTTCGTTATTATGCAACAAAATGTCATTAATAACTCAAGAATAGGTATATAATATTTTGTGAGACATTTTAGTTGCGCTTTTCGACACGAGTCATTCTTGCAGTCATCTATAATTATTATAACCGCCTAAAGATTTGAGTTTTATTTCTAATTTCTAAAAGAACATAATATTGTCCTATAAACAGTATAAACATGTATAGTATATTATATACATGTATGAAAATTTCAGTATTTATTCAAACATAATTATTACGTTTTTAATATAATTATCTTTGTAGGTACCTATATTATAATATCACAAATGCACAACAGGTACGTACCTATATAATGTGCCCGGCCCGATTATATGCATATTTTTGATATTTCTACCTTACATATTTCTGGTAGACATATAGGTATACGTTTTTTTTTTAAAGAGATAATAGATTCGTACATTGCAGTTCGTATAATAAACACACGTTTTTATTATTTGCTTGGACTTGTAATGACTAATAAGTAATAAGTTATGTGGGTAACATACCTAAATAACGCTATAACTATAACAATATACTCAATAATTTAAATACAGACATAATATAGCAATGTTTTTATATTACCGTTATATTAATTTTGTATAGACAGTGCACGATATTTATTGCTTATATTAATAAGATTTATGTTTTACGGCATACTGCAATATAATACTAACATTACGCATTGCATTTTTGATAATCGAAAAGAAAAAGAAAAAATGGATAACGATGAAAACTATATACCTAATAGTGGAATTCAATATTATATATTATATTACCTACGTGTAATAAATATAATATATAGTATATAATTATTGTTATTATAGGTAGGTATACCTTTCGTCGTATGTTTCGGTGTAACGGCCGTTAGTCACAGGCTAAAAAAGAAAATAATAATGATAATAATAATAATAATAATAATTGGTATACGTTTTGCTTTCCATTCGCATATTCGGATAAGACGTCTCATTTGTGTGAAAACAGAGAGAAAGAAATAGCATAGGTACTATTCTATACAATATATGTACTTCCAGAATTACTGTTGTGGGGTTTTTTTTAACATAAATAAAATCGGTATTTTTGAAACATTTTAAGTTTTTTTCTGTAAAATTCGTTGTTAGGTTGGGTTAAAAATTCAATTTTAATATAATAATTTCATTTAAAAACCATTTTTATGGTTCGTTGAATTAATTAAACAATTTTTTTTGGAATTGATTGAATATGTGTATTGTGTATAATATATTTATTGATTCCTGATTTGCAAGTTTAAAGTTTCAAATTTTAAAGTTTAAGAAATTATAAATTCTGTTATAGCTATATAATTATTCTTTTTAGCTACTAATTATTGTTAATTCCATTTCAGTTTCTTATAAATGTTTGGTTAATTTTCTTTACGAAACAGCTGAATAAATAATTTTTAGGTTCTTAATATACCTATATCTAATATCATTAAGCGTGACAAAAAAATAATAATTTATTGAATATTGTGCATGATCATTATCTGTGGAGATTTAATGAATTCTTTGAGTTTTATAGTGCTCGTAATCATACATCAGTCAGTATACTTAAATACTTTCAATCTTTAAAAATCATTATTTACAATTAGATTTTTAGTGGATGAATGACGATTCAGTTATTAGTTTTAAAATTAGGTTTATTTTTTTTATTTAGGAGTAGGAGTTGATTAGGATTTTTGGAGTAATGAGCATTTTTGATAACAAATTTGTTCTAAATGGTACTTTTCAAAGGTAATTTATTCATTTTCCTAGTAGTTTTTTTAAGTGTAAAGTGTACTACCTTTTATAACTAGAATTTTTTTTTATTACATTACTACTATATGTTAATAAAATAGTATATAATAATATGGTAACGTCATACAATTATAAAAACATTTTTGACAGTTATAGTATGTACTCGTATAATATTAAACCAAGCTACACTCAAAATCGTACTATACTGTCTTTATTTTTAATTTTTTTAAATCACGGTTTCTGCATCAGGATCGTTTTAAGACACACTGTAGATAATGCAGATTATTTTCGACCGAAACTCATGAAATGCTAATCAAGCGACGGCGCAACGGTGCGTGATGGTATCGTAGATACCGATTACGAAGTGACGTATAAATATACTGACGTGATATTATTTTCAAGATCTTCTTTTTAAACATTTTATCGAATTTTTTTTTTAAATGTATGTTGTTTTTTAAAATACATGTTCTAAATTAGTAGGTACCTAAGATATACTGATAACAATAATACGCGTATTGTAGGATAGGTATATTAATTATTACGATACAGCCTGTTGATATACAGAGCCTAAAAAAAAGTATTCTTTCTTTTTCTTCTCTGGCACTATAACTCATCCAAATTTTTTGCCACCACCTCCTTACACTCTTCTCGATATTGTACTTTTTCTTCCCAATTTGGTATCTCTAATTTCCTAAGTCCTGCAGCTTTATTCCATCTATCCATCGCTTCTTTCGAAGTCCTTTTGGTTTCTTTCCTATGGGTTTCCACACGACCGCCCCTTTAATGTACTCTCATCACGTGTCCAAACCATTTAACTCTTTGCGCTTTCACAAAGTTGGTTATCCTCGGAACTCCTGTCAAATCTCGGATCTTTGTTCCTTTTTCTACGCCAGCATTATAGTTCCTTGTCCTATACTGGATCGCAGATGATTCTCAGTATTTTGTTTTCAAACAACATCAGTTAAAAAGAGTATTAAAACACAAAATAAAATAATTCTCAAAATATTAAGAAACAAGAAATTTTAAATAAATTAAAGGATAATGTTGTATGCCACATTTTTATTCAGAAACACTTAAGAGGACGCACGGGTGATTTTTGATACCGTAAAACACGCTCACTAAGATTGTAAATAATTTTGATCAGAGTAAATTTAGAGCCAAACCATTTATTATCAAAATTAAAGAGATCATTTTTGAGTGCATCGAGGAGCTTTTTTTTTCGAAAAATGTATTTCCAAAAGAGTTACAATTGTTTAAATACGCTAAAAAAAGGTGGTTAACTTGTAAAAAATATATTGCACGTCGTATTGCGCTCGGAAATATTGTTTTCTTTAATTTTAATACTGAGTGTTATGGCTTTAAAATTAATCCGGAATAATTTATTTGCCGTTTTCAAATTACTTTTAAAATATATTAAAGTATGTTATTTTCATTTTTGTTGAAATATCATAAAAATTGCTTACACAGAACCCTTAAAAATTCAGGTGTGCACAGTTCTCTTAACAATATATGTATACAATTCATAACCTACCAAAATGGCATTCGAAATTTGGAGTTTCATGGTTACCCGATCCACATATCTACACAATATCCGAGATTATGATCCACCTTGTAAAATGCATTAGAATAATAAATAAGTATTTGTTTACAATCTAATATTTATACGACACATATTGTACAGTATAAAAATTGTATTAAATTAATTTTAACAAGACGCGCATATATTGTTATTTAAAATTTAAGTAGTAATGATATGTAAAAAGTTTAAATTCTATGAAAAAGTATATATGCTTTAGGTAAGCATAAGACTCTGCATATAAGACCTTTATTTGGATTGTCGTACGATGAGTGCATAAATGGAGTATAGGTACGCAAAATAACTATCAACACATTCAGTAGGCAGCAGTGGCGTGGTAAGAAATTTCATAAGGGGCACCATATTATTAAAATAATGTTATTTGCTTGACAGTGATGGCACAATCTTAACCTCTACCCATTTACTATAAGCATTAACTAAAATTAAAAAACACAACCCCATAAATATAAATATAAAAAAAAAATATAAAGTACCTAGCAAAAAAATTTAATTTTTGAATACATTTTGTTAATCTTGTCATTTTTTTTATTGCACTATTTATTGCCTTTGTATACCATCAGTGGTGCGCGTACTACTGGTTTGAGAACCACTGACCTACAATATTACGCATAAGTCATAATTGTAATCTATTGATATACCTAGTCTACTACCGAAAAATATCTGGGACCCAACTAGTATACTAGGTACTATAATTAGGTACATGGTATTTGGTATACCCAATTTGGATGCTTTGTTTGAGAGGACTAAGTTCCGCCAAGCCTTATATGCAACCGTACTAATATTTATCGAAAATCCATAAAACAAATTATGTTTCGTGAGGAAATTTGAATCTTTAGTTTATACGATGATCCGTCATATTTTACAAACATATAAAAATATATATAGGTATATCGAAGCTAACGACCGTGCGGTGTCCTGTACGACAAAAAAAAAGTAGCCTAGCTGGATGTTTTTTTTTTTTTTTTACGATACGCGCACATTATGTAATTGTGACGCTGTGAAAATAATCATATCGGTATGAATAATATTTTGTTTGCATTTGAGAAATTAAATACCGATAAATTATACGTATAAATTATAAAATATTGTGTTTACCAATTTGAATTCAAAAACAATCATTTTAGATAAAAACAGAGGAAAACCCATAATTCATTCGTTTATATATATATATATATATATAATATACAACTAAAAAATACGATTAAAAATATGTAAATCATGAACAATAAATTCCATGTCTACTTGAATAATGAATTAGTTATATCATAATATGTGTATGATCTTTCTCGAACATAAAAACATACCGATATGATTAATTACATTAGAATTGTATTGTTTCCGTTAATTTAATCAGTTTTTTTTTTTTACATCAGGTAGGTATAATATATTATATATTATACATATATGTATTATGTATATTTTATATAGGTAGGTAATATGTATAGGAATACAATTTTATAAAATTCAATGCTTTGCTATTGCTAGATTTCATTAAATATTATTTTCCTGTCTGTGTACCTATATTTATTTATCTATAAATACCTAAATATACAAATGGATCATTTGTACGTAATCTAGGATAAAAAGTTGGCATCCATCAAAAAAAGAAATAAACTCAAATTAAATAGAAAATAAAACATTTATACCCCTTTCTTTTTCTTCTACCGGTCGAATCGAATCTTTTCGTTTCGTCATTGTGCGATTTGCTGTTGCTGTTGTGAAATTTTGAGGTTATATGTTATGATATATGAAAAATTAAAAAAACATTTCGTAAAAAAATTAATAAAAAAAATTCCTTGAGCCCGATTACAGCGCCACCCGTCGGGTTCAATTGTGAATCTAAACCATCCGGGGACCCACTCAAACACACACAAAAAATGTCATTAAAATCGGTCCAGCCGTTTAGGAGGAGTTCAGCGACTAATTACACATGTACAGAAGAATTATATATATATATAAAGATATATAAGGTATATTAGGTACCTAAAATAATTGGTATATATATTATAAATTAACTCAAAAATCAAAATTTGAAGTATTTAAACTGCTTTGATATATGTATAAGTAACAAAGCTAAATGCCAAGCTAAATTTAATTTCTTTAATAAATACTGTAAAACATATAGGTTTATACTACCTATCCATAATTAAAAATGGTATCTAATCATTGCGATTCAGAAAGAGTTAAAATTTTAAAAATAAATTGTTTTTTATGTTTTCTATTTTCTGATTTTGTATTTTGAATAGTGACCACGACGACCGGAAATACGTCAACAAAACCGATTATAACATTATTATGTTATATGTGACGTGAGAGAAATGGAAACGTTGGAGGTGTATGATGACGCGATGAGCATAATATAAAGGTACCTATAAATGTACCTACCTACTATGTGATATGACCGAGAAAAAAATTCTAGCAATTTTTTACGATAAAAATAAGAATGCATTTTTTTGTATACATATTTATCAATAATAATGTATTTCATTGTACACAATATTATATTTATATAGATGCACATAGATAAATGGTAATAAAATATGTGGTGTGCATTAGTGCAATATTACCTTTCTTAATATTATATTATATACGTTTCACTGGCTTACAATGAAGATTATATTATTGTGGACAGTTGTACTTTAAAATTGTTCGAAATATAATTTACTTACGAGATTCAATTAAATGTATTTGTATATGGTTTAATATAATAAATAATAATTTAATATCATTTATGAATTAAATTACATACATACATTATACTCATACATAAAATCGATTTTATTTGCATTTTAATCCTTAAATTTCTGTATAGGTACGTCTATACAGATGACATGATAAAAACAGTGTATATATGTGAAAAAAAATGTATATACTGAATTTTTGTAATTTCAATTATAAATTGAAAGCAAAAAAAAAGAAAATAGTTATCAGTTATCACAAATATGAAGGAAGAAATAGCAATTTATATATTTTTTTAAATTTTCAGTGCTTCCCAAAAATTAATATTTTCATATAATTGATTTAATACTCATACTTAATTTATTTTATAACATTTTGTTTCTATCTTTCAGACTTTAACCTTGATTTATTGTTTACTATCATACTATCACTATTCACTATTGTTTATAACATTTAATCATATAATATAGATACATCATTATAATATATATTATTTATACCTATATATTTATTTATTTATTTAATAAATATATTATATTGCACTTAGCGAAATTTTGGAAAATACTGGCTGCATCAAGTTAATTTGCTCAGAACTTGATAAATTTTTAATTCAAATTAAAAAAAATACAAAATATCGGGTACCATAAGTATTTATTTTCAGTTCTATCCTGTATAATTTAGTTTCATCAATGGCAATTTAATTCAGCAAAATGAATTCATTAATTGACCTACAAATTTAGTTTTAGTCTTAAAACGCTAATAAAATAGATTCGCTAACACGAAATTACTTTTATAGGGTATTTAACCAATATTAGTTTATGTATATATAGGTACTTATATTTTATCGGCAGTTAAATATTGTATCTATCGTTTTATTTTCATACTAAATTATTTAGTATAAATAATTTTGATATTCAATCTAAAATAATTGAAAAAAAATGATAAATTTCAATATGTGTCCTAAAATAATATTATACATGCCTACATATGAGAGTAGTTCATATATCATTAAAGTGGATTATATTACTGGAACATAATATAACATATGTTTAAATAACATGTTATAATATGGAGAGTAAATTGATATCTTTCGTATGTCGTTTATATACACACAATAGAACAATGATTTGAATGTTAAAAAGTATTTCGCAATAATTTAAACTATGACTAAACCTCATACATAATTAGAATATATTGGTATTACAAGTATAGGTATAAATAATACATATACATACATTTTTTTAAATATTTGTCATATATTATAATATGTTTAGATATATAGGTAAATATGAAAACTGCAACTATCCAATCAGACATTCGTAGGACAGGGAGTCAAAACGGGTTGTAAAAAATCGAAACCGGTTTTGAACCGATACCCGAAATCCGGAAAAACTGGAAACGTTTTTAAACCGGATACTCGAAATCCAGAAAAACTCGAAACCGTTTTTGAACCAGGAACCCGAAGAAAATCAACCAGTTTTTATTCCCTGATTTAGGACTAGGTACAACCGATATATTAAATAATACGTCCATTATTATAATATATTGTAATATCAGTTACAAACAATTCCCAGCTAAACATCATATTTACACACAGCACTTACATTATAAATACTATTATTATGCCACATGAGTAAAGTTGTAAAAGTCATAGTAATATAGATTGTTTCTGGTGATCAATTAAAATAAAAATAATAAATATAGTAATATAAATAAAGTAATATAATAAATACTGAATACCAAGTGTAAATATACGTATAATAATATATAATAGATTAATTTTAAAATATTGTTTAAATTTTATTAATGTATGGAAATGTATCGTATAATGTGGTGTATTTAAATTAAAGTTCAATTTGATATCTATCTAATCCTAATAAAAGTATTTTGTTTTTTTTTGTCACACAATTTATATTATTTAAATTTCCTACTATGGTATATGTATTATATTTGTGTGTAAAAGAGAAATCCTTTATTAAGGATAACAAAATATATCGTATAATGAAGTATCTGTTCAATGGAGCTCATTGTGCCTAGAGTAGGTGGTATACACTGTCCATTGTAACGTTTTCCAACAGTACTCGTAAACCAAACAAATATTTAAAAAAATAATTTCTCAATTTTCTCGGGAGTGTATTACAGAATTTGTCACCATCAGGCATCAATACGTTATAATGATTCGTAATAATAATAAAATAATTCATTTTGTCAGGGCTCGGTAACGATTGATGTCTAGGAAAAAAAACAATTAACTCAAGTATTGTCACTATTAGTTATACTGTCCAATGATGCGAATAGACCTTATACGCGAAAAAAAAATACGCCCTTGAATTATATAGCAATCCTTTTGTTTTATATTACATGTTTGCGAAAAAATGATACGAATAAAAACCTCGACATTTTTAAACTTAATCAAGTGTCATGGTCTATGAACTTCGTTTGTTTTATCGATACTTTAAGGATTAAGATATATATATAATATATATTATATATGCGTATAATGTGTATATTGTATGTATTATATTTTATATTATAGCGTGTATTTAAATTATTGGAATAATGTAATTTATTCGACGTTTATTTAGGATCGAAACAAATCGTATTATACATAATAAAATAATAGATAATTATAATTCATGATAAAGTATAAAAACAAAGGTATTTTTTTATAGGATTTATCAAGGATGGGCGAAGTTAATGATAAAATTAACCAGTTAAAGTTAAATTAATTAACCCGTTTTTAAATAGGTAAAAATTAATTAGTTATTGACTCAAATAGTTTAAGTTAAAACCAAATTATTTAACAACAATAGAAAGTTATTAGTTAGCTTGACTAAGTTTATTAAAAAGTAAATTTTTTTATAAATGGTTTGGGTTTGCATTTCTATACAATTCGTTTTTAAATTTATTATTCGTAATAACAAAATAAAAGTATTAATCTTATATACAAAATGAATACCGACCTATAATAACCAATTATAAGTATAAAACGAATAGTTTTAATTTTTTACTGTATTTTTCTTTATAATTTCAAAATTGAAGAAAAAAATATTTATTTGTAATAAAACTTTAATCATAAGTTAAATAATTAGTTTTTGACTTAATTTTAAATGAACAAAATTAACTAAGTATCTACCTAAATAACATATTCACAGATTTTCCATTAGAAAACTTAATAAGTTTATAGTACACTAAATTAACTATAGATAGGTTAAAAAGTCGACAATATAGCTTAAATTTTTATCTTATTAACTAGTTGATGTCCATTATCTATTCCCTTGGAATTTATAGGTGATAAAACTGTGAGTCATTGTGGCAACTGTATGTCCGAGTTTCGTCCTAATTATAACGTACCTATAGTTATATTTTATATATATATACTCGCCCATTAAACATTCTTTTCTGGATTAAAAAAAAAAAAAAAAAACCATAAAAGTGAACATTATAACTATTAGCTATAATATAAAGTTAGTCATTTATTAAACTTTTTAACTTAATAATTTATACCATTAACTAACAAATTTAACTAGTTTAAATTATTTTCATTGTTTATTAACTTGAATATTTATATAGATAGTTAATTTTCATAATCATCCAAATTTAGTTAACACATTGGAACGAACAATTTTCACGAGATTGTTGTACAAATTTTAATCAAAATTAAAATATAATAATAATAATTTTTATATTAATTTAATACGCAGATATGCATACGACGCTTTTATAAAACCAGAATAATCAGTTATATACGTATATAGCTATAGCAGGTATAATATACTTAATTTTGTTTAATCAATTTTATTTTTTATTTAACTTTTAATCCAACGATTTCATATACTTTTTTTTGTTAACTAAATGTCTTTGGGTCAATTTCGTTCTTTGAATGTTTGATATGAAAATTTCAAATCATTACTTGTATAATATAGTACACTTATATTGTTTAGTGGGTTTTAAAAACTATAAGCACAAATTATTTAATTATGTTAATTATAAATTTTTTTTATATAATACATAAAATATCTATCGAGCCAAATTTATTTCAGTTAGTTAAAATTACAAAAGTATATATACATTCAAATATTTTACACATAAAATATAATTATCTAACCTATAATATACACGATTTTAAGAATTTTTAGAAAATCTATATAATAGGTATGTATTATTTTTGTTTAAGTACTTATATGTATAATTTTAAGCCATTAATTATTGTTAGTAGGTATAAAAAAAAAAATGTGTAACTTTTATAATTCACAAATCAAACATTTGAGGCACGGGTATTATAATATTATTATTTAAGCCTGGGTATTATAAAAGATTGTTCGAAAGGAATTCGGATATGCAGCCATCTTTGTTAAGTAGGTAATGTATAGTAGACACTGATATATTAAACATATTATATATTTTATGCACTTATGGTTTTAAATTAATTGAATAACTATACAGTAAAAAATATCGTAATAAAAATATGGTTTAGTTAGAAAACAAAAATTAATTAAATATGATAACTATTATATAATTGAATATAAATTTAAGAAAAAAAGTTGTTCGTTTCACTTGGATTATTAAAATGAAATACCTACATTTATTTAGAATGATTACGGTACCTATCTTTATAGTGAAATTGAGAAATACAAAATACTTAGTTTGCTGCATTATGCAATATGCTATCCATACGGCGTATAGTGCGAAAACACTCAACAATTTTTCTGAGCAATATACGAGATATCTATTGGATTTCAATTATTATTATCATAATTTCTTGTAACTATGTAGATAAATACTGGCTGTTAGTAATGTCAAGTCAATTATCTGTATCCGTTTTCCAAAATCTGGATAATTTTCTTTCGGGTAGTGATACTATTAAATATTTTAATTATTTTTGACCTTATCAAAGTACCAACTATAGATACAATTTTTTTAACGGAAATGAGTTAAATTAAATAAGTTGTATGGTTAAAATATCCAAATTATTTGGATTATCCGAATAACATTTCTTTTTAATATCAAGTTTTGGATATCCAAATAATATTGGAATCTACATTTATATTACATCATTACTGGCTACTACATTACTACATTAGGGTGAGTCCATACGTTCCGTTGTTTCAATAACATTTACATAAGACACTTTTTGTCCCATTTTTAGAGGTGTGGTCCGTGTTTTATGATTCGAGGAAAGATTATGAATGACCTTTTTTTTTTTTTCGTTTACTGCCGTTTTTGAAGCGATTTATGTATAAACATTTTTTATGATTGACCTTTTTTATTGTCCCGATTTTTAATTTTTAAAATAAAGTCACCCTATATACTGAATAAACACACTATTATAAAGTTAAACATGTTTTCTGTCAATTAATTTCGAGTTTTGGCAATAAAACTCAAATTTCGTTTTTCAAGTGGTTTGTGAAAAACTACTTTGCCTACCTATTTAAAAAAATATTGATGCATTTTAGTGATCGAACGAACTTTTTAAGTTATAGCAGTTTGAATTTTAATCATGTCTTATTTGTTTAAGTAGATATCTAAAATAATTAGGTATTCTGAAATAATTATACAATAGTATGATACCTATTATCAAACAATTTTTCATGTATAAATATATATATTTTTAATTTACTTAATTAAGTTAGTAAATTACGATTATACCAGTTACTTATTTTATATTTAAACCATTATACAAAACGGAAAATGCATATTGTTAATATATAACGTGTTATTTATAAGAAGAAATGACTATATTTTATAGGTAGGTAGGTATTAATTAAAAAATTGTATTTGAAACCAAATATTTAGTATTTAATTTAATGTTTATATAATATTAATGATTAATTGTTTATTTTATTTAATAATTATTATAAGAAATCTATTTAGTATGGTGTGTAATTTTCAGAATTATTTCGAGAAGTTTAATTAGTTTATGAAACTGTAAATATAAATTAATTAAGTTTTACAACATAATATAGGTACTTACCTACCAAGTAATATTATCATTGCGCAGTAATATTATATATCGTATTTATAATTCAATTTAGCAGTATAGTTATTAGGTATATAGTTTTATGACTCATTTGACGTAGGTACCTTACATTATATTATTGTTACGTATTAAACCATGAAATGTTAGTAACAGCTATAGGTATACAATTTTTCAAAGATTAAAACAGTCCGTATAGTGATGACTTATTCGGTTTTTGTTGACTAATAATATATATTATACTTCAGACTACAATTTCATTTTGTAGTTTACAGATTAATACCATATGTTATTTTAATAAAAAAAATTTAATTAAAAAAACAATAATTATGCTATAATGATTCCCCCCCCCCTATCGTTTTGCAAGCGTGTACATAAAAAAGGAACACGACGCATATATTTTTAAATAAAAATATTTATGTTTAAGACTGTTTAGAAAAAAAAAATGTTTACTAATAAAAAAAATAAAAAAAAACCGTTTTTATTCTACATTGTTCGACATGAGTTGTTCCACTGTGTAGAGCGAAGTGTCAACGATTCGGTCAAGGGCAATATCTGTATACCTACTCTAAAAAAATATGACGTGCTCTCCAACATATGGTGCATAATATATATATATATATAAATACTGCATACGAAATCACTGTTAATATATCTCTTGATTTGAACATTTTCAAAAAATATTTAGTCCTAGTTTTAGGTGGTTAACGATTCATTTTCTTTTGATCTTTATAATATTTTTTTGTCTTTATTATCTAATATTTAAACTCGTATACCTACACAGGAAATGAACAAGAAGAATGCATACATACTTATTATATACGAGTACCTACTTTTATATTATATGTAATTAATATTCTTATTGTAATAAGTAATGACTAATAAATAACGATATACCTATATGATTATTAGGAATTAATTTATCGTTAAATAATTGCCTATATATACTATATTAACATAGATTATACAATATTTTTAAATTTAATTCGCGGCAATATAAAAATTGGCTGTAAAATACATAATTTATACATACATTTATAACATGTTTACTTGGTATGAAAAATTAAGTTATAATATATATAGTATGGTACTATGGTGTTCGGGAAAAAATGTCCAATTATACAGAAATGTTTATAAATCTCGCTATTATAATTTAATACCTAGATACCTAAATTAAAAATACAAAATAAAATAAATATTATTGTAAAATGTAAAACAATATATACATTCATTGTTTTTCTTTGAAATAGTATTTTAATATATTTTTTATTTAATAAATAATTATACCTGACGACTGGCACTTGTAGAGTGTAGGTATACCTATAACTATGAACATAATTTATGCATTAGGTAATTAAATGTATTAATCAATGATATTTATATTAGAGGTAATGTCTGGAAGCTGACTAATGTTAATATTATCCACAATTTTAGGATAATGTTAAAATTTCTGACTAGACAAAACTAGATGATTTAAAAATGGATAATGTTAAGATTATCCGCACAAAATAAAATAATTTAATTACTGATTATTTCTATATACTTGTTTTTTATACAAATATACAATATGTATACATATTCATATCACATAATAGTAAATGTTAGGTATTTTTTTTTTATATATTTATTATTTGTATATTTTAGATTTCTGTGTAAAATTCATTGCAGTTGCTAGGTACTTTAAATTGTACTTTAGCAGAACACAGAATTACTTAATTTTACTTTTTTTTTACTAAATATACTATAAATAAATATGAAATACAAATTATAAACACATTTTAAAAAAATTCTTATTGGTACACTATGGTAGAAGTGGAACTATTGTGGCACCTCGAGTTATACAAAACACTTGAATTTTGGTATTTTATATTTGAATTCATTATTTTTACAGCCAATTTTATTTTTTTTTAAATCTTTTTAAAAAAATCAAAAAAATTTCGTGTAAATTTTAACAGTGTAGCGTGATACCGTCTTCACAATGCACATGCAGTGGAAATTAATGAAATAGATAGAAAACTATACATTTCAAAACTAGAAAAATAACCGAAATAAACAGTTTTATATTAACATTCATAAAATAGAAATTTAAGTTATTTAAATTAAATATCAAAATCAATTCATTTTTATATTTTTCAAACACCAATTATTTTTGATTTTTTTTAAAAAACTAAAATTGTTTGCGAATGTATTAACTTTAATTTTTCTAATTTATTCATATTGTCCCAGACTAAAAAAAACTGACATTTTTAACTCTATAATTGGTTACAAATTATTACTTTCTTTGATAAAAATTTAAATATTCTACAAAATCACAAACATTTCATATTATAATACATTTATATCAATTTATTTATGTCAAATTATTATAGTTATAATCATTATAGTAATGTTAAGAATACATAGGTAAGCCAATTGATAGTGGTTAAAGTTCACAACATATATAAGTACAATATAACTAAGGTCCGACATTTTAACATTATTCAAAATCCGTGTAAAATGTTAACATTAACCAGCCTTAGAAAATTACCCATAACATAATATTATATAAAATGAATGTTTTGCCCTTTTTTTCTTTTAGTAATTTAGGTACTTGAACATTTTTATCTAAATTTGTGTAATATATTATAATTTATTCCAAATGCAAATAAATAATTGTATTTCATTTTTGTTTTATATATTAGGTAACAAAAATAACAAAATAACGAATTCAAAAGCATATAGGTATCTATTATAATTTATAAACAAATTACAATTGAATATAAACGGTAATTACACAAATGTTCTTATATTTTTGGAAAATGATTTATTCATTATGTTTTCTTTTATTCTGCATCTAACCATATAGGAACATAATACGTTATACATGCACTACATCCTTATTACTAAATCCGCCCACTCATCTTATAGTATTTTAGTAACTTCACATTTCTCCATATCATTAGCCATAATATTATACTTTTACTCGTACTCTATAGGTATACTATATATATTATAAGATTAAATGATTTGTATTCAAAATTCAAACACATTTTATATTTTTTAATACGTACTATAAATTTTCAGTTGTATAGAATGTAGATAATATATTGTAATATGTAATATGTATATTGTATATAATTATAGATTGGTTAATAAACAATTATAAATACTTATTTTTAGATTATAAAAACAAATATCGAATATCGATTATTCGTGTTAAATAATTATACTATAATTTATAATATTTCTCGAGTCAATATTCAGTTTTTTCACGATGCACTTAACATTTTACATCCGGCATATTATATTATATATATATATACATTATTATAAACAATTGACACACAAAGTAAAAAAAAACATCATCTTTCCTGACAACTGTATACTTCATATTCGTGTTTCATGCGAAATGTGTTATTATAAAGAGTAATGCCAGAATTACATAGTGTTATTCTTGAGTCAATTACAAAACATGGAACCGGTTAAAAACAATCAAGACGATATTTGCATACCTACCTATATATATATATTATATAGAGAAAATATACCTACGCAAATAACGGTATACATATTAATTGTTAACAAGACAATTATACAAAAAATTCTTAAATGGAGTATATATTTTTTTTTATAAAAAGGTCATATTCTATAGCTAGGTAGATGACAATGTAAATTATAAAATCAAATGAAAATTTGATACGGTAAATTCAGAAAAGTTGTTTTGCATTTTATGTGTATTAAGAAACAGAGAAGTTATTCAAACAGGTTAAATATACGCATTTAAATCATATAGATACCCGCACAACATAATGAATTAAAATTTTTTTTTATAAAATAATAAGTATATATATATACTCGTATATATATCTACATATATTTATAGTACTTTAAATATTGTTAAAACAATAATATTTTGATTAAAAAAAGTAGCTTTTTTGATATTCATGTCAAAAACGATTTTAATAATATTATAGGATACCTATTGTAATAATAATATTAAAGTTACAATATTTATTCAAGTTACCTAATATATAATTTCTATATTGTAATGTCGAAAAAATAATATAGCTGGGAAAAGATCATTTAAAATTTAATTTACAAAATAATGAAAAATAAAATGTTGAAAATCCCAAAGGTCAAAATCATTTCCATTATAAATTAATTATTATCAATATCAAAATACAATTCACTATCATAATCAAAATCGAAACTTTAACAAAAAATAAAAAACAATTAGGTATTCTCGTAAAAAAGATTTAAAAAATCCACTATCCTAATTTCGAAAAATAATAAAAATTAAAAATTACATTTATCAACGGGCATTTTGAATAACATAACAAAACACCCAGTAATACTTTATATTTTGAGTATATAGCCTTTAATTTTAATTTTGTATACAAAATGTTTAATTATAATTATTGCGTGGTGTCTAAGTTGTATTATGTATATCTAAATAAATATTAAATATTCAAATTCTGTTAAGTATAGGTACTTATAATATATAAAATATATTTTTAAAACATTCTAATGGATTTTATTTTAAGTTTATAGGAAGTATTCTAAGTAGTATTAGTTATCGTCATAGGAAAAACTTTTTTTAATGAATGGGTACATTTATTTTATTTTATTTATTTTATTTTTTTTTAAGTAGAATATTTTGATTATATGTATACACCTACCTAAGAATAATACTCGATATTCAATAAATTATATATTTTATTGTTCATAATAGATGTATAAATAAAATTGAATATTCAAAACTTCAAAAACCAGGTTGGTACCTAACCTACACCTACCTATATATTTATATATTAAAATAGTATTACACATCGTTATGAAAAAAAAAATTTTTAAATTGAATAATAACTCCTTTATATATATATATATATATACGACGATTTCTCTCGCAAGAATTTAATATCATTGTATTATATATATTATTATTCATATATATACATAATTACCTAATAATTATATTTATAAATTATATATTTGAGAAAGAAAAATAATTTTTCTAAAAAATATTTAAACGTTTTATTATAATTTCGTCTATTTCTATATAAATAAATTGCAACGAACGCGCGACATATTATATAGGAACAAATATATAAATTACTTGAACATCCGCTAAAAAAAAAAAAGGCCAACGTACCGGAACGACTTTCGCGAACGTTGTCGAAAAACCAATTGATGGAAATTTAAAAAGTAATTTTTCAGGTCGCAAAATTAAAAAAAATATATACATAAAATTAAGTGAAACATTTTAAATATGATCAAGATGAACGCGACCAAAAATATATTATATGTCTGATGATCATTGCAGATGTTGCTTGCAGTGTTGCAGTGCGCGAAATTGACTGTATCTTTTGTTCCGACTATGGTGAGTATATTTCTTTTATAGTTGTTTGGACTGCAGCAGAATAGTCATTATATATTGTGACGCACATATACATGTCACAAATGGACACTGCTCGCACTTAACAATAATATAAAACAGATTCCAATTATTATAAGATCATGTTCAAGGATATTGCAGGATTTATATAATGGACGTTAGTAAAAATATATTATGAGACATTGTATATAAAGGACAATATATAATGTGTACATTGAATGATACAGGTACATATATCATAATTAATATTGCAGTTTTTAATTAGCAGTGTTGGGTAAGTTACTTTTAAAAAGTAACTAAATTACTTTTCGTTATCTAAATACAAAAGAAAAAGCGTTACATTACTTTTTTTTAATTCAAAAGTAACTAGTTACAATGACGTTACTTTAAACATTATTAAATATGTAAAAATTAAAACAATAAAATAAAATGTCAAAAATATCTTCATTTTTTTCTGATAATCGTCACTTGAATATTATAAAATTCAATATCATACCTGCCTATTACCCATTACCTATTACTATGCCTATTACCTATTATAAAATCATAATATAATCATCAATCATAATATATTATAAATTAAAGTATCTACTTTTCGCATCTAATTTTAGACGAATTTATTAGATTGAATTTTTTTTTATTTCTAAAAGTGTAACGCGTTATTTTACAAAGTTACTTACAAATAACTAATGTAGTTACTCTCTACACAAATTAAATAACGGAGTCGTAAAAACGTTAATTGAAAATGTAACTACGTTACAGTAACGAGTAACGTTCATTACGTTACTACCCAACACTGTTAATTAGTCTCTTCGCGCATGACATGTTTTGTGATTGCTAATATATTATTATGATAGCCATTTATAATATCCCTCATAATTTTTCTTCTCGAAAATTCGTGTTTTGTCTAAATTTATAGGTATGTTTTTGTTTCGTTCGATATTATTAATTATTATACTTTAAAATTAATATACCTATTACATTTTGCGATGCTATGTTTTATATAATATGTATTTACAATTTATTAGTCATATAGGTTTGCGTATAGGTTAGGTAGTCGGTAATTACCTATGTAATTTTATCTATAATTTATTTGTAATTTTTAGGTGATACTACTATAATCTACGTTTAAGATTCTGAGTGTAGCAAGGAAGCTATTGATTTGACAATGATGTTTATTTTCTTTTCGACCAGAAGGAGCTTTGGCGTTGGTATAATATCAATAGGAAATCGGCTAAAGGTGCTTTAAACATAGCATTTTTTGATTTTTCCAGTAGTTTATTTAGGGAAGATGCAAAAATATACTGTGCGGTATGTAGTCATATGACGTATGACTTACATAGATACACCGGAAACATACTTACACGGTGTATATTGACATTTTAAATTCTAGCGTTTGAAAATGGCCAATATTATTATGTGGTTTATATTGTATTAAATTTTTTGGCTACTAGAGAGCGATTTCAGAGTTATTATAATTTAACAAGTGTGTATATCTGGCTAAAATGAAATGTTTATTCGAATAATGGGTATACTGAAATAATATAAAATAATATATGGTGACATTATATAATTTTAAAATGTTAAACTGTATTATATATATTATATATGTAGGTATACCTACCTATCACACTGAGCTCTACTCAGAATCGTTTTTATCGAAAAAAAAATGATTTATCAATGCTTTCAAATTGAATGTATTCACCACCAGTATCAGAACATTTTTTAGTAAATATATTCAATGCGTGTCCAGGTGACATTTCAGTTTTAGCTATATGATCGGTTCGGGAGGATTTTACTTAGGTCTAGACCATTTAATTCATTATTGCTACTTTGTCTTGTGCACGGTTTTGATTTTTTTTTTAAATAAAAGATAATATTGAACTATTCCTTTTTTTTAGCCATCGTATATATTCGTATTTACACTCTAATTACTAATGTGAAACAAATAAATAACTTTATATTATAGAAAATAGGTAGGTATAAATTGTATGATTTGTAATATTTCTAATTCTCAGCCATATTATATACATGGTTTAAAGACATACATTTAAGCAATGATTATGTACAGGATGACATAGAAAATTTAAACATTTAAAACATTTCATAACAGATGGTGTTTAATCTATGGTTTGATAAATGCCATTGAAAACGTTTTTCAGCTACCCAAACGTATGCCATGGAGGTATTTAAATTATATAGTGGGATATACAAAGAAGGACTAGTGTTTCATTTCACCATAATAATAGAATGAAAACAAATTGAAGAGAATGCACACAAATCATCAAATTACAAAAAGAACTTCTAAAAATTAAAAAAAAATATATTTTTTTTTTTGAAAATTGTGCAGAATCCTTAAGATATAATGATACATATATTGGAAAATAAATTGACAAATCTCTCTTTATAAGAGCTTTCAAACAAAAAAAAATAAAATAAAAATCTGACAATTAGGAACTGAGGTACAAACAAATTTAGTGTTCTAACACGGCCACTAATAGCGTCCACCTTTAATGGTCGCCATTTGATGACTACACGGATTTTTAAGTGGCTCCCTATCTGAAAAGTTACCTTATGTCATAAATTTTGACCACAGAAAGTAGCATATTCTAATAAAAACGTACAGATTTTGGATATGTACTCGACGTACTAACAGTAAAGGTAGTTTGTCCATCACTTTTATCTACATCGTACACCGAATAAATAGTTACCGCACTTAGGCAATATCATTTATTATACCTAACTCTTATGTTCAATGATATTAAAACTAATAATGTTTTTAAAAGACAAAACTTGAAGTCATAAATTACTGAATAAATCATTATTTGTCCGCATTTTACATATTTCAGTATTATACATCAATATATTTTAGAAATTAAGAGAATACCCAACAATCCATGTTGATTGTGTGTCCAATTGGACACAGAAAATACCCTTAAAAAATGCCTTGACCAGTATCCTTTCCAATGAGCAAAGTGTTTCCACCTCAACTGGTTGGCCTTCAGTATATTATTTCTACGATAGGCATATCAAACATAAAGTATCATCTGAGCCATAAATATTGAATAGAATTTAAAAAAAAAATAAAAAAAAATAAAAATTTATACCTATACATTTTTTTAAATTATATTTATTCTTTAAGGCCACATTAGATATTATTCAATTACAAAAAAAAAAAAAAACTAAATTAATAATATGCATTCTTGATGTTTGCAATGTCTGACATTTCTTTTCTGCTATTAACTTTTCTATTTAGAGAGAAATCTTGTTGAGCGAAGCCACTTTTAACACAGAACTATATGTATATATATATATATATATGAATATATATTTTGGTTTTTATTTTCACTTAATTTTCCAAAAAAAAGAGTCGAGGGACACATTGCGTGTTTGTCATGCCTGTTCTGCGATATTAATAGTTGTATAAAACTCGTAAGCTATTGGTTTTGGTAGGTATATTATATTTTATCGACGGAATTATTATATATAATATATTTTTATCAATCGTGGACTATATGTAAATTTAAACATTTGGAGATTGCTGCAATATAGATAATAAAAACATTGTGAAATATTGTTTAAATAACACTGTTGTTCATGTAAATTATCTGGTTTTTTAAAAATATAATTATATAAAATTGTTTGGAATGTTTTATAAATTAAATTCCATATTATATACACATTTGAGTTTTGACGTGTTTACATTTCATATATTGATAACACTAAACACAATAGCTATATTATAACGTAATAAGCAATAACTAATAACTGAGAAACATAATATTAATAATTACTATTTATTCCTAATTTCAGTTTTAATAAATATTATATTTTACATAGGTATTATATGAGTATTTATTATAGATTACTGCGAATAAGTAGGTACTTATATAAACTATAAAATACCTATAAGTTTTCCGACATTTATTTATTTGCAATTGTTATTTTCACTTACGTATTTTATGAATAAATTAAACGACGAAACAATCAGAATTTAGATGTCGGATTTAAATAGTTTCAAAATTATGGAAATTTGACATTTTCAGATTTACCTATTTTCAGAATTTAATATTTTATACTTTTGTAATTTCAATAATAGTCAGTTCAGTAGATTCCAGTTCCCAATTCCAATACTCAAATTAGCCATTAGGTAATATATAATGGATTATTAATATATATATATATATATATAAGGGAAATCATGATTTTAAAATTAATTTAGGAATATTATATAAATCGGCAAACATTATGTTATACTTTTGCAGGTAGTTGCTAATTTAATAAGTTAATTGTTAAGCATATATTACATTATTAATATTTCTATATGCCATTTAAATGTTATAATATAGAATGAGTAATATAGTAAAAATGAAAGAAAATGTTACTCTTTATTTATCGTTATAATAGTTATAATCATGTTCATATTTACGGATGGTTGCATATTATATTCCCGACATTCAATTATTACAGTCCGTGCAATTTTTTCTCTCCTGCAGTAAAAGATAAAACCTATGATAAAACGGGATCCTGCTACATCACAGAAGCTGTACATATGGTATAGTCTATTTTTAAAACATCTGAAATCCTCGTATATATAGGTATTAGTATTATATAAAAATTAAAAGGACATGATGTAATCTTCATAACATAATACAGTCTAAAATGATTTTATTAGGTTAATTTATTTTTATTTTAATGTGTTAATGTGTATAAGGGTCATTATTTATTAAACTTAACTTTTTGATTATGATAATTATTACTATTAATGTATAAGTAATATTCGAATTTTATATAAATATGTGTTTTATTATAATAAAAAAATATATCCGATTGTCTATGGAATGTTATAAAGATAATATAAAATAAATATGTAGGTATAAATAAATATACTGTTCATATCTATTTGTGTAGGTACCTACCTATAATATAATCAACTGCTATCTTCAGATATTGTAGACAGGAAATTGTTTTATGCGTAAGTATATAAAATATAGATATACCTCGAATACATCCTGGTACGGCCATCTTATCTGTATTGACTTCATGATAAGGTAAACATTATGTTTAATTTTTTCATTGACCACTTTATTTTCCACTTGCAGTTGGAAAAACATCAAAAACACTTAACTATAATACAGGTATTCATATTATCCTAATATAATATTTATTCGTATACCCTAATTTATAATATTACTATACTTATACAATATCGGGTATTAGGTATACCGATCGATCATTAAACACGATAAAAAAAAAAAGAAGTTTTTTATAATAATTTATACCTTCTCATAGGTATTTTAAATTCATAAATTACATATTTACATCATTATAATATTGAACAATATTTAATGTTCATATAACTTGATACATACAATTACATGCCTATACCTAAATAGTAATATATTTACTAAAATTAATTATATGAACTACTTAGGTACCCACCTATTTAAATTATTATTATTAAAATCTCTGAATGACAAAATATTTGTTAGTTTAGTTATAGCTTGTTCAAATCGACGGGAGCATCTATATAAATTCAAAAACGTTATACCTAGTTAATATAGGTATATTGTAATTGTAAATTGTATATAGGTATATTTACATAATATATTATTAGGTATCGGATTAGAATTTAGAACCAGAAGCTACATATTATTACATATACACCAAGGTACTAGGTATAGGTAATACCGTTAACCAACACCCTGTTATAAATAGATTTCATTGGAAATTGTAAACAAAAAAAATCACGTAATTCGCAATCTATATTTTATTTATTGTTTGCATACGCGCGTACGTTATAATTTATAACGTTTAATTAGACTAATGATTAGTAATTGTTAAATATTTTTCTTTACTTGTCGATATTTCGATATAGCTGCTGGTACGCGCCGACATTATGAATCGTAACAATAGGCGTGTTTTCGCGATTAACCCGGCCATGTTATTAATTTGTCTTATCCATAACCAAACATAATAACCATGGCATAATTGGTAACTAATGCTTTGATACTAACCATATCCCATTGGATCGGTCATAAATTATTATGACCAAAATTGATTGTTTATGGAATTCAGTGACCAAATTACATTTGGTTAATCGCGAAAACACGCCTAATAATTAATATAATAGTAATTTTTTAGACGTTTTACCTGTATCTTATACGATCCGCGACCGGGGTTGTTTCAAAAATCGGCCATAATATTATACGATACGAAAATATGAAAAACCGCGGTTATGTCCGGCAGAATATTACGGTAAACACGATGTCGTTGGAACAATAGCGAACCCGTTTTCGCCACGAGCGTCTCCGGGAGACTTAACTATACGAGCACCGCACCGACAACGTTGACGGGTCAACATCTATGGCCCGACTGTTGGATCGGACGCGGCACGAGTTTCGTGTTATAGTAGTAGGTACGAGCGACGCCGATTATTATTATACCACCGCCGCCCGGAACGCGCGTCTATGCACAATATATAATAGTGGTCCGGTGGGGTATTTACCATCGCATACCGCGTGCGTTGGCCGATCGCTGTACAACGTGCGCGAGTGGTATATTATTATTATTTATTATTATTATTATTATTATTTACGGATTTGGGTAGTGTTCCGAATATTTTTTAAATAGGTACATTTATTTATTTATTTTTCAATTATTCCAATACAGACGTATTCCGAATACTTTTTTTTACGGTTTAATCACGTTTTAAAAAACATTAATTTCACGTTTTTCTGTCAGTGTCTCGTCTTCAACCGTATTTAGAATTAGTGGAACAGTGTATTATAACGTTATTTTCCAATTTTAAATAATATGTCGATTCGAATAATAATAATTTTTACTAATGAAATGATAATAGTTTGAAAGTATTATACTATAGTATCGATATAATTTTATTATAATAAATTTAGCAATATTGTAGCAGTTAGTGATATGAGATCTTATTATATTATATCTGGGTATATAATATTAATTATTACACAAAAAAAAATTATCCACTCACTTATTAGGTACTTAAATTAACCACACAATAACACAATTTGGATATAATTTATAATTTAATAGATAGGCGTGTACTATCAATTGTATTATTATATTATAATATTTTTCACAGAAAAAGTGAATACATTTAATAATATTATAATTAGGTACCTGCCTACCTACCTACTATTTTTGTTATTGAATTCTAGTAAAAAAAAATAGTATTCTATAAGAATTTGGAATACGTTTTGTGAAGTATTTCAAATACTTAGGGAATACTGCCATCATAAAGTATTCGAAATACTTTCAAAACATATTTTACCCAAGTCTGATTATTTATCATGGCGTTGTACAACGGTCCCCACGCAAAAACGAATTATTTTAAAACATAAAATACCTACTTCAAAAAAAGTATTAAAGTACATTTAGGACACGGGCGTCCATTGAGAGGGTGAGGGGACACGTTGAGTATAAAAATCATTTAAAACTATCATTGGGTAGATGTATATTATATATGTTTCTATTCTGGTCGTTTAAGAGGACGCAATATTACCTATATCGAACCAAGGCTCGCCCAAGATTTTGCGAGGCCATGGGCCATAGTACTGCTTAGTTTGTCACGCTATTCCGCCCCGGCACTGAGTAGGATAGAAAACTTGAAATTCAGGGCATTCCGAAAAAATATTTTTTTTTTTTTTTGGCGGGGGGGGGGATGAAAATGTAAAAAAAAAATTATATAATACTTCTCTTCAAAATATAAAATAATCAAGAAAAAAAAGGGCATCGACTTTTTGACTTTTTCTACTATTTCCCGACTAAACTTAAATTTGTAAACTGAACTCAATTTTGCCGACTGCTTTCCAAGATAGAGGGGTGAGACACCTCCCCCACACGCCACCCATGGGACGGCCCTGATGAAATATTGGACTACCCATATTATTATTATATATTAGGTATAACTTATCATTTTTTATTTATTATATATTATGTATTATATATTACAGCTGCAGTTCAAACCGACATGTCACTCGCCAAAAAAATCGAATTTTCCTGTAAATTATGTATATCCTGTAGTTATACCTGTTATGAATTAAATGTCTTAAAATTGAAAATTGCTAAAGTAGCCCAAAAATGGGCAAAATTTCTGTCTTCATAATGTGCTTACATACGTTTTTGGTGAAACTTTCAAGTTTATAGATCTGTTATTGAAAATATTTGTAGAGGCCTTTTAAAATTTTAATAAGCAAAAAAAGGCATCAGTTTTTACCTATTTACCGACTTTCTTCACAAGAAATTTAAATAAGCCCGTAAAAAGTAAAAACCCAATAAATAACTTATAGACGCCCTTAAACTAGGGTGACCATATGTTTTGAAAATTAAAATTAGGACAACAATTAATAAATTCATTAATAATTTTCTTCACACAAAAAAAAATGTCATTTGTGCAATTTTCATAAAGCATATTATTTAAAATTGATTAATTCAAAAAATTTAATAATCTTATAAAAATAAAAATAACTATAATATTAAAAAAATAATAATATATTATGTTTAATATACATTATAAAAACCGGGAAACACTTTGCACATTGGATAGATTAATGAAAACGGATATATTGAATTCGAAAGCAATGATAACAGATAAATCATTTCTTTAAAAAAAAACGATTCTGAGCGAAGCTTCGGTTTATATATACTTGACAATTACTTTAGATTATATTAATAATATATAATAAATTATAGTAATATGATAATATAAATAAAGTTGAAAAAAGTGCAAAAAATTAATAGAATTTGAAGGTATTCGAACCAAGGCGACCGTGCATGAAAACACCGTTAGATCCAGACTTGAAACTACACTAAACTACAAAACACTGTTGAAAAATAAAACTTTTAAACGTATGCGGTAAAATTGGTAAATTTCAATTTGATATAACTTTAAAACCAAGTCCGACCGCCAAATTCTGACTTTTTTGACAAATTCTGATACCATTTTATCAAAAAATACATATTAAAAAAAAAAATCTAATTATCCTGTAAAGTAGAAAAGTCATACTTACTATGAATTAAATATCTCAAATTTGAATATTGCTATAAATAGACTAAAAATGGGTAATAATTTTCTATTAATATTAAATAATATTTTACGTAGGTATATATGTTTATGGTGAAATTTTCATGCCACTAAGATCAATATTTTCGGAGTTATGAAGAATTTTATCACAATCGTGTTTACCGATTTTTATGCTAATTTTTTGATGATTTTTTCTTAAAGGTTTATCAAAAAAAAATTGAAAAATTGAAAAATGACCTCTCTCAAGTACTAACTAGATGTAATTTACTACCAGAAAATAGTGCTACATGTAATAATCCGAGCACTTCTTCTTATAGATTTTTTGGGTACAGTCATAAAAAAAAAAAACATCATCGTGAAACCAATACAATACATTCCTTGCTTCGCTCGGAATTTAAAACCAAAAAATATAAAAATTAATAAATATAATACATTTATTTTAGAACATATGTCAGAAATAAAATTTCAAAAATCTTCTCCCAAATCGAATTTTGCAAAGCACGTCTTAGAATGTAGGTAATCATAATATACATTACAATATAGACAAAAATGTATAATATTAAATAACCAAAATAATATGTTTTATAATAATTAGTAATTAACATAATGTTAATCGAGTATTAGTAGGATTACTCATTTGTGATGAAGTATAAACATAATAGTTTTAATAATATTTTAAATATACATACCTACATATTAGACAACTTTACACAATTTTCTAATAGCTGTTTTAATATAAATATAAATAGGTAAATATGTTTTAATATATCTATGTTACTGTCTAGTCATCGTTTATTAATTTGTTTCTTATTATTAGTAGGTATATTCTATGTAATATGTTTATTGATTTTCATATGTTTTTGTATTCTTTTTTTATTTTTATTATTAATTTGTTATGATGACTTACGGTCAAAACTAGTTGTTACTTAAAATATTTTTTTGAATATTCTCGGCACATACTCTTTTTTATAATATATATTTATTTTTATTTTCATAAATCACTAAAAATATAAACCATAAAAATGGTAGATAAGCAAAAATTAATTTTAGATTCTGAGAAGTAAGTAATGTACTGGATTTAAGATTACATTTTTTTTTTTTTAGATATTGAGAGGAGCATTAGTTTTACAATGATGTATTTTAAATTTGAGCGGATCGTATTGCGAAGACTATTGATTATATACCTAATCATGTTTTTTTTTTTTGTGTTTTTTTTTGTCTGTATACATTTGTTTGGGTTGAAGAAGTCGAACAAGAGTTTGGACTAAAGAGTTTTTTTTTGATAATTTTGGTTCTAGTTGGTACTCAGTAGTTTTTTAAACGTAAAGAAAAATTACGTGTAGATGTAGTGTAGGTAGATAGTAGGTAGGTACCTATGTATGAGGAATAATGAAACAACAAATAAAGTTGTCATGACTTTTTATTATACTTACAAAACTTCACTAAATTTTTTATTTTTTCAAATAATTTATAACCATTTTTGACAATTTATTGCAAAAAAAAAAAACAAAATATTCATAGTTACCTAAATATTAAATACCTATTCAAATTAAAATATCAAATATCGTACCTCTCACTTCTTACTGTACACGTCTTCTTTAAAATTTTGATAAGAACTAATAAGTAAGTAGGTAGGTACCTAATTTTATATGTTTGCTATCAAAATGCTCCAAATGTATTGTACTCCATTGTACCCACCCATTTTCCATTCAAAAATTGCATCTAGTTGGTTCTTTAGAGGGATGATTTTTCTATTTTTTTAACAGTTTTTTCAAACGCAAGAAAAAAGTACCAAAAAAATTAGGTAAAACCTAATAATACATTTTTATCAAAATTGATTATTATTAATAGTTCATGATAATTCTGAAAATAATGGTCTTATATAATACATATATTTTAAGGGATTAAAAAATGTAATGAAACATTCAGGCATCTCCCGTATCTCCTCTTAATTTGATTATACTTTACTCTACCCAATCTATTATTATATGTATTTATATTATCAGCTTATACAATGTTATTACTTAATATGCGTTTTAGTAAATGAGTTATATTTTTTTATTTCAAAAAGTATTTAAAATACTGTATATTACATAACGACTAGACTACTACTCTTTCAATCTTTTCGATAGCGTTTACAGAAAAATGCTTTGATTTAAAAACTATTAGGTACATTCCTGCATTACTACGTCATGTAGTCAGCCCATAAACATAAATCAATTTGGATCACGAATCACGATTTAGACAAACATTATAATATAATATTGTAATATTATTACAATATTATATCTACCTATGTCGTGATTTGGTTATAATATAATAGATAATATAGTTATTACAGTATCTTATAGCATAATTCAGTGACGGTTCTTGATAAACGCTAAAGGGGGAAGGGAAATCGAGAATTTTCATTTCTTTGTAACTTCGAAAATAATAAATTTTAAATCTTGAAATTTATATCGAATATTTAATTTAGTAATATATTGACGTTGATTAAACTAATTTAAATATTTTTGCAATTTATAGACATTTTAGATTTTGAGAATTCTAAGTCTAAAAATGGTAATTTTGGGTCCTGAAAATTGTATTCAACGTTAAATATACGTTACTATCTAATCATATTTCAAAATCTCGAAAATCTGTAGTCACGATTTTTTTTATGGTTATTTAAATTTTTTCAACAAAATTATCAAAAGTCCAAATAGTTGGTAAAATGAGATTTTAAGATCAAAAAAATTTATATAACGTTAGTCATGAATTAATTTAACTAAATTTAAAAAATCGACGGGAAAATATTAGATTCTGAGCGTAGCGAGGGAGCTACCTAGTGTATACCTAAGCTTACTAGCTCTGTTTCTGGTATCAAATTGCATCTAGTTGGTACTTTGGACAGGTAATTTTTCGATTTTCTCAATAATTTTTCAATGCGTAAGGAAAAATGATCAAAAAACGATGAAAAAACGGCAAAAATATGATTTGTCAAATCGAGATTTTTAATTTTTTCGGGTATCAAAAATTAGTGCAGACTAACAACTAAATAACAAACATTTATTACCTCAATGCCAGTGGCTTAGACAAAACAAATAATTGTTTATTTTGAATAATTTATTTTAGATTATAGTTGTATATATTAAAATTATGCAACCAATAAAGATTTTAAAAAAGGTTAAGGGGGGGGGGGCTATCTATCTATCCCGCTCCCGTAAAACCACCACTGATAAGATCTACAATAATCGTGTTAAAATGTTGGTAACTATGAACGAACTTTATGAAATTACAAACTATAAGAACATATACCTAACACGAATGATTTTTAGTTTTTTTAAATACATGGTAAACAAAATTATTTAGGTATAGGAGGTATTAATAAATAATAATCAATAAATTGCATTAAATTTAAAAGTTGATACTTATATCTTTGAGAACGGACCAAATACCTATATATATAATATATATATATATATATATATATATAGCTTTATGTTGATAATTACTCTATAATATATATAAACTCAATAGAATTCTGAGTTGAAAAACTTATTCGAATATAGTACTTATATATTATGTTTAAAATATAAAAACAATTTTCATTTACTTTTTTGGACAGAAATGTATTTAAAATGTGTATAAAAAAAGTAAATCTAAACGCATAGTAGGTACATTCGAATACTTTACGACACATTAATAGTGTTTTGAAAACTCTGTATCGTGCAGTATAGTTTAGGTGTTTTCAACGCGAAATTTGATATTGAAATATGATGACCAATAATATGTATCTAGACGTAATAACACGATGAGTAGTAGGTACCTGTATGTATAAAGTCAGTACGATATCGATTTCTATAGGCGTACAATATATTATCCATATTAAATTTTGATGTTAAGTCTTAAAAAATTGCACCGCAGTAAGGACGGCATTGATCCAGGAAATATGTTCATCTAAATTTAGTAGGTAGCCGCAGTTTGAGGAAGATCTCAAGGGCAGTGGCCGTGGGGGGGGGGCCCACTGTGCAGCTGAACGTCTATATCAGGATAACGAATGACGTCATGCATTTTTCATTATCATTAGTAATAAATTGTAATGAATTTTTCTGTATCCTTTATCCGTCGTGTTTTTTCAATACCTACGTTAGACATGTATATATCTGTATATTATATACGCTACCGGCGTTTTCCATTTCAATTATTTAAAAAGCAATGTTTTTTTTTTTTTTTTACGAACTTCAGTGTACAAATTGTAATCGTATGACTCGATGGTAATTTATAGTATTATAATATAAACTAATCTAATCGTGTTTAGTTGCAGATTTGACTTGACCCTGACACAAAGTTATAATATATATGTTACACTTATGTGATTTATTACAATTGAACAACAAAATAAAAATAAAAATCGAATCATACCGTATTTAGATACCATCTATGTATACATATATAGGTACCTAGCTACTTGCTTATATGGGAATTCACGATTTAAATTATTTCCGAACTATCTACTATTATTTTGGTTAATTAATAATATCTTGGGCCTTGGATATCTACAATTATCTATATAGGTATAGGTACATTTACAGTCCAGGGACTAAAATTGTGTGCAGTACGACACACTTCGTGTAATACGAAATGTGTAGTGTGTAGTATGAAATTAAAAAGTGTGTAGTAGCTCTATTCTCTATATTATGGTATTTGTTTTTAATTTTACATTTTTTTAATAAATTATTATAGGTATTTAAATATATTTAAAAAAAAATATTCTAAGATGTATCATCAGCAAAATCTAAAATACCAACAAGTGTCAAGTAACACGTTAACAGCTATTGCAGGCTATCCCATATTTCATAGATGATTAAGGTACTTTTATCGTCAGAAAATAAACCGCTCGTTTATAAACTTATATTTAAATTTACATTTGTATCTCAATACAATTCCCATTTTTTGTAATTGTATAAATAGCCTATTTATGTGTTAAATGTGTAATAACTCAAAATAATTTTAAACACATAACTAAAACAACCTATTTATTATGAATATAAGTTTTTATAACATAAATGAACACTTTTGATTTTTATTTTCTGATGAGCTATTTAAAACATAACTTCCGTCCAATCAATAACTAAAATAAAAGGGAGAGGGTCATAAAATCCTAAAGTGTGCAGTACGAAAAAGTATATATTTTAGCCTTTGATTTACACATATTATTATTATATTATACATATTATCTAACAAATGAACAGTAGTGCGTTCCATATAAGTTCCGTAACACTAACACTTTAATAGTATCTCTATTGAAAAACAATATTTTTCAATGCTATATCTTTAACAGTAATCTATAAGAAAATTCCAATTAAAAAAAAATTATTAATTAAGAAATGTAATTATTTTAAATGTCGACATCAATTTCATTGGCCTTATTTTTCTATTAAATTTTATAAATATTACATATTAAAATTGAGTAAAAATTAATCAAGTTAGAGCTGGTTGCGTTTTTTATATTTGTTGTGTTAGTAAAAAACCTAAACAGAGTCCATTTTTTAAATGAATTGAATGATAAAAGAATTATTTTGGAATTATGATAAATCGACTAGGTATCTATTAGTTTTTGAAAATCGAATTAATTAAAACATTTTTACTTGTAATAAAAGGTAAATCTATTTTTATATATTATCATGAAAATTCTATGTTAAAATTCAAATTGCAGATTTGCACTCTGGTTTTATTATTTGTTAATAACATTATTATAACAAAACCCTTTCAATATATTTGTTTACCTAACTTTAGCAAATGATTTGAAAACGATCATGAAATATAATTAATCTTAAATTTGAAATAATTAAGTAGGCAATTTATTAAAAAAGTTGAGGGGGGGGGGGTTAAATTTATTTATATTTTGCTTATTTACTTTTTTTCCGGTGCAATTTATTATTATTGTATATAATTTTTATTAAATGGGTACTTTTTAAATTATTGGGGGAGGGGCTAAAAATGATACTAGTGGGGGCTTTGCTATCCTAAGCTCCTCTTTTAATACGCCTATTCTACTAACTAGAATAAATACCTTATCAGAAAGCTATATTTGTACCCAAAAACTCCTACTAGACTCCTACACATTTTTTTTTATACATACCTACATAAAAATAAAAATAGACTTTCTTATTATTTATACATTTCTGGGAATTGGTAGAAAGTTATCATTGTACTATATAGTTAATATTTGGTGTAATTTAAAATCTCTGACTTGATTATTTTCACACTTACAAGAATTTTTGGTCATATGCAGTATTTTTCTTTTATGCTTAAGAAAACCACTGGAAAAATGAAAATTTTAAAATTCAATTAGAACGAATTTTCTATCTAAGTGTGTATCTGGCTAAAATGGGATATTTATTTGAATAATGGGTCCTATATACTGAAATAATATAATCAGGGCCGTAGCAAGACCCAATAGCGCGCCTGGCAATGAACAGAATTTGCGCCCCCTCCTCAATCACTGTCATTCCTATGAAATAAATAAATTTCCCTCCCCGCCCCCTCTTGCTGATCTTATAATCACCCAATTTGTTTTTTTATTACCTTAAAAAATATCAATAAAAAAACCATCTTTAACATAAATATCACCTTTTTTATTAAATATTAAAATCGTTATATATAAAAATAAGTAACCACTATAAGTAATCGTTAACACGAATAATATTTAAATATTGAATAATGCTTTGTACATCATAGAGTATAATACTGTTCATGTTTATTATTTTGGTATGGACTTGCAGGATTTTTTTATCATAAAATACAATATTTTCAGTTACAATTTTTTAGTTCTAACTAGATACTAAATAATAAAACAATAGTGAAGAATTAAAAAATACAAATATTGTTATCAAGTAGAAAATATATGATACGTTATCTCCGTAAATAACAATTGGACATACCTTGTTCTTGAACAGTATTAACCGTGATGATATGGCGCATTCAAAACGATCAAAAACTGATTTTCGAAAAAAATGGACTTGTCCTGTTGTTGCAGGGAGCCCTTCAATTGAAGTATTTTTTTCGGAGGAAAGTTGAAAGAATTATTTTGTTTTTTTGCTGTTCAAAATCATTAAGGAAACGCTCACTCTGTCTCAGTTTTTCCTGATGCACCGCGCCTAAAATTATCAACAGTAAATTGAGATGGACCCTCGTTGAAATTGCGCCTTTGGTATTATTGCGCCCCTGGCAAAAGCCCTCTTGCCAGTGCCTAGATACGGCCCTGAATATAATATGATGACATTATTAAATTTTCAAAATGTTAACTGTGATATTTATGTAGGTATTTATATATATATCATACAGAATTCGGCTCACAATCGTATTTTATGAAAAAAATTATTTATCTTGCTTTAATCTTGCTTTTTAAGATCTTTAAAATCTTGCTTTTTCAATGTATCCAGTATCCATCACTAGTATCTTACCCAACAAGCAAAGTGCTTCCACCCCTACTGGCCGAAAAATTTTTCATAAAAAAAACCAAGATCCCTTGCTTTGCTTATAATGTAAAATTATAATTAGGTGACAAATTAATTGAAATATTATACTAATTGCATGAAACGCAAGGCATTGATAATACTATATTAATATTTTATTTATAAGACATCGTTTAGATAACCAATAAGTACTTATCTTACTTTTCACTATAAAGTTTTGTGTCTTTATCAATGAAAAAATATAAAAAATTTCAAACTCCAGAAATTTAGCATTAAAATGGATTTTTTTCTGTAGGTACTATTATTATGGTGTATCCATGGATATGCCCTATAATAACGTGTTACCTATGCTATTGTAGGTTAATTGATATTTTGGTATTTTATAATTTGTTGGATTTTTTTTTTTTTAAATCCATGAAAAATGGATATCATTATTAAAAAATGTCAATAGGGGGAGATCAATCTCCAATATCCCCCCTTAAATACGCCACTGATTTATATACATTTTATCAATTGATCACCATGGTATATTTTTTATAACAAAGGACAAAATACATTAAAGTGTTAAGTAAAATATATAGACGAACTTCGCGCTCAGTATCGTTTTTATCGAAAGATTAAATTATTTACCATTGCTTTCAAATTTAATACATATACCACCCAACGAGCGATGTGTTTCCATCCCTTACTGACCGGCTTTTTTATAATTTTTGATTGGTTCTCATTTGATTCCTGTCGGTTTCCAAATAGGATTCCTTGGGACGAACATTGGACATTCAGAAGGACTAGATTGGGATTCTATCAGGAATCCCTAGTATATTCCATAATAAAAAATTGTTGAGGTATCCTGTATAGGAGTCAATTGGTATTCTATCAGGATTCCCAGCTGTCCCGAAAAGGAATCCTGTACTCTACCTGAGGAGTCTTTGTGCTACTTTAGGGACGGTATACTATATACTCACATATATATATATATGTATATATAGAGTACATATTTCATGCATGGTACCTATATATGTAGTATTTACATATTTATCATAATTTTTTTTTTTATTGTAAATTATTTTAATTTAAGTACAAATATACCGATATTTAGTTTATGCGTGTTAAGTATATATTTGTACCTATACCTATACCAAAATTAGGTATATTATACTTATACCAAAATTGAATTATAATACATATAATATGTAGGCTATATTACTATAATTATATAGGTACCTATATTCCATATGTAGATACCTGCTCTACATAGTATATTATAATTTCTAAGTAAATATAAATTATTTGGTGATAATTTGATATGAAAATATGAAATAATCTTTTAAATATTACTTATATATTTATAATATATAGGTAGGTACTTGTATATTGGATCTGTATACGTAAAACATTAAACAATTCATTTTTAAGTATTATATTAGTTTTTTCCGAGAAGACTCAGTATGCTCAAAATAAATATTTATTTGTTATTATAGTCATTATAGTTATTACTGTTCACCAAAATGTAATATTACTTTTTAAATGTTAGACTCAACTTTTATAATTATTGTATTTATTAATAATTATAAGTGACCTTATTCTTTCATTTTATACGCATTATAATATTATATACTGATACTATATTATTATATGTCAAACTTATCTACTAAACAAACATTTCCATCCTACTTTGGACTTGTTAAATTACTTACTATCTATATAATACAGACATATTTATAATTTAATTACAAAAATATTTTATTTTCAATAAATCGTTGTCCTTTGGTATGTCAATATGAAATCTCGTTATTATAATAGGTTATACAAAAAGTTACAACATAATTTCCATATAAACAATTATTTTAACTTAGATAAACAGAATATAGACAATTTAAATGTAAAACATATTTATATCGTATCTATTTTTGTCTATTTTTATATACTTTATATAATGATTATAAATTATAATTTAAAATATGGTTTAAAATAAAATATCTATAATTAATAGATGTGGTGATCTGAATGTTGTAGCAGATATTATATGTGACGCTTAATATACATATAATATATATTCAAGTCAAAAGTATACTTATATCTATAATGTTTATTTATAGTACAATTAATTATGATTTTTTAAAAATATTAATATCTACAAATTATATAAGTCTTTTATTTTAAAATTATTATAAGTTAGATTACATAAAAAAAAAATGATAATTAAAAAGTTCCTTTATTCCATTGAATCTATATTATATTATAATTTTATTATATTAATATATTATTATTATTATTATTATTATTAATATATTATTATATTATATAATCTACATTATATTGGTATCAGGAACTAAATTTTATTCAATACTATTAAGGATTAATATAAGTAAAGATTTTTTTGACTTTCTTGTGTGAATTTCTTGTGAAAATGAATTTCATTGATGATTTAAAAAAGTATTAAAAATGATTTAACAAAGGTATTTATGACTTTAAAACTGTAAAAAGAATTATTTAAAAAAGTACTAAAATTTCCTTTGAAGAATAATAACAACAATTTTTTTGATAACTATAAGAAAGATATTAATTTTGAAATGCTTTATACTTAATATTTATGATTATTATTTTTTTATGATAATGATTTTCAATTTATCTTTCCGATGCGTAAAAGCTTGCAAATATTCATTAATATTTACAATCTATTAGTAAAAATCTGGGTGTCTATTGAAAATATAAAATTATATTGTGCACGCGGAAGGGTTAAAATTTTCAATATTTTCCTAAAATGTGTATAATGTATAAATCAGTATTTTCTAACTCTCTTGAAAACCCCATTTCAATGAAAGGCCATACGATATAAATATGACTTTGTATGGCTATTTTTAATATCCAATGTATATTTAATGGATAGGTAATTATTGTGCTGTGTGAATTATATTACCCATTATTTATCCATGAAAGTTTTTTTTTTCTGGATGGTTAATACCAATAGATGATCATTAACTTATATTAACATTATATAGTTATTTGATATGTCCAATAGATATCCATAAATGTTCTATTGTAGATAAGCCATTGAATAACTATTTGACATATCCAATGGATATAAAATAGATTATTTGTGCTGTGTGGGTTTGTTTGTGTGGAAGAACACACAGACTCCGAATCTGCAAATAATTCTGTATCCTTTATCGATGTGACAAACCACATTGATTTAACCTTTAGAGAACCTAATTTCAGGAGTCAGAACCTATACAGCCTGCATTAAAGTGTAAAGGTAGGTAGGTAGATAACTATATAGTCTATAATAAAACTAAATGTAAATGTAAGTATGACTAAATAATTTATCAATAAAATTGTATTTTCAATGTTATATTGTGAGAAAATAAAATAAAATGTCTCCCTATATAAAATATAATTGGAATATATATTCCAATAAGGGGTATATAATAAAATAATATAATATAATATGGTGACATTATACAATTTTCGAAATGTAACTGTAATATATTTTATATAGGTACCTATATCATACCGAGCTCTGCTATCAGAATCGTTTTAATCGAAAAATGATTTAACATTGCTTTAAAATTCAATGTATCCACCATCAGTATCTTACCCGACGAACAAAGTTCTTCCTCATCTACTTGCCCACTTTTAGTATATTAATTATTATTCTACGAAATTAATAGCTGTATAAAACCCGTAAACTATTGGTTTATATTATATTTTTTTGGACGGAATCATTATATAATATAAATATATAGTCTTATCAATCGTGGACTATATTTAAATTTACACATTTGGAGATTGCTGTAATACTTGCAATTTTAATTTTAATTATTTTTATTTTAAAAATTTGAATTAAAGAAATACATTTTCTTCACATGTATACAGATAGGTATATATATATAGAACATGATTGAAGAGTACCTACCTAACTTAACGTTACGGATTTAAATGTTTTTAAAAGCAATTCTAGCTCAGGCACAGTTTTGAAATCTTAGGTTTTTGTAGGTACCTAATAAATACAACTAATTTGTGCGAGTTGTGTGAAAGTGCTCACATGTATCGTTATATATATATATATATATATATATAAAATAATATATAATATAATAACAATTAATTGTTATCAGTGGTTGAATTGAAAAAAAAAGTAAGGACGGACTCTTGGCTTAGTTAAAAATCAGCGTTTTGGGACATATTAGAATAAAAAGTAAGCCGTGGAGGACTTCGTCCTCCACACTCTCTATTCAGAGTTTTTTATTTACATTTTTAGATTATTATATAACATGCATAGAAAAGAAAAATACAACATTTTTTTTACATCAACGTTGGGTTACATATTTTCTAAAAAGCATAGTTAGGGCATTTCTCTTTCAAAAGAATTGAACATTTATTCCTTTTAAATGAATTATCGAGGAAGTTTTAATATAAATTTTCAACAAACTCTTTTAGAAATTACTGATAAACGGTAAAAAAGTTTTGAAAATTGTATCTTATAAATTACACGTCAATACGTCAATTTATGAGTACCTACTAACTGTAATTAATAGGTGCATTACAAGTCTCTGGCATTATTAATTTCTGATTTATTAAAATTTTTGATCATTTTTGGTATAGATTTCCTGTTCACTTAAGAAAACTATTTACTGTGAAAATCTAAAATTTACTTCTTTAAAATATCTGAAAGCTTATATATACCCATTAAGCTCATTTTAACTAAACTAGAATGCGAATAAATTCGACTACCTTATGGCAACGGAAAATCCAAAACATAGTGATCAGTGGTAGAAGAAGAACGCAAATTGCCATTCCACTAATAAAATTAAATGTAAACAACAGAAATTTATCGATATCGCATTGATTTCGCCAAGACTTCACCAAAATTTTAGGCTTTAGCATTTATGGGTAATGAAAATTATTTATTACCTATATGATTTAATAAGATCAACTGTTAAAAATTTTATATCGTGATTATTATCTAAAACTTATTAATATGCAATAAGGGGGACTAAAACAATAGTTTTCGTAATTTCATTATTTTTCCAAAAAAAATTGACATTTGTAAAAAATGTTAAACAAAACTTGGAACGGTAACTGCGTTCCTTCATAAGTAAATAAAGGGGTAAGCTGTTAAAAATGAAAAATATGAAATTTCACTACATTAAATAGTTTTACCAATAATACTTGGTGGTATTTTCCACCTAATTATTAGATTTAATGTATTTAATTATAATGTACTTCTCGTATAGTACCTATCGATGGTTAGCTAGTTTTTACGTGCAGGTAAATATTGTATCGTATATTAAATTGATCATGGCTAATTTATTTGTCTTTAATGCATTGAACGATTTTCAAATATCGGACATTATAAAAAAATTCAAAAGTTCGTAATTTTTAAATTATTCATTATTAAACAGGTACTACCTAGTAAGGCCGTCCTGAGGGGGGGATTTGTCTCTCCCTACAACTCGGAAAGCAGTCGGCAAAATTAAGTTCTGTTGGCAAATGTAAGTTCAGCCGGGCAAATAATAGAAAAAGTCTATTCCCCTTTTTTTTTTTTTTATACTTATTCACTCACATTTATGAAATATTTTGGAATTTCAATTTGGCAAACTACAAATTATTAGGATTGTAGTCGGAAAATGAAAAAAACATTCCCCCTCCTCAAAAAAAAAAAAAATTTTTTTCTTCGGACGACCTTGCTATTACCTAGGTATATTATTATATAGTATTGCTAACTAAAAATATAGGTAATTAATTAATTCAATTATATGAAAAACAATACATACACTATATATAGTTAGGGGCCTACCTAATGTTGTCCGATATTTGAAGATCGTTCAATATATATAAATAGGTATATAGTAATAGGTAATACAAATAAATCGGCCTTAATTAATTTAATACAATTAATCACGTAAACATTTAAAGTATGATTATTATTTAATTTCCCAATATTAAAAAAAAAAACGTGGGGTAACTAGACGAATAAAGAGAGTTATTGTATGTATATGACTTACCTGCATATACTTTAGCACACGATCATTATTGTTTGGCTTTGCAACAGGACGCAGGCGTTCAAATTTCTAATAAAAAAGTGGATGCATGAATGTTTTTAAATTTATTATTGTTTGGAATTATTTATATCAATTTAATAAAATATTTAACTATATGTTTTGATTAACTTAACCAAACATTATAGTAATATAAAATGTATTAAACACATTTTAGATTATAATTTTTTTAGACGTAGTGCTTGAACCTTTTACTATAGTTAAATGTTATAATAACTATATAAAATATAGTTAGACAGTTAATAGCAATTATTGCTATTAACTGTCTAATTGATTAAATAAAAGCCAACTATACTTTTAGTACTTCCAATGTAATAAAATTGTTCGGTTAGTATTTAGTTAAACCAAACAAAGAAGTTTCAACCATTTACTATAACCAAATAATTTTTTTCCGTGATACCTATATATGTGAAGCCATTTTGTGGATATATTTTTGAATTCATTTAATTCATTTTTTCATATAATTCAGTTATACACTTATCATTTGAATGTTTGTTTTAATAACCACACTAAAAAATAACACAATATTTTTTTAAACAATTTTTTCTAAACTATAAGGAAATAAGTATATAATAACGAGTTTTTTTTTTTTGCTTCGCGGTTTAGTTATTCCTTAAGAATTAGGTATAAAAAAATCAAAAAATTACCCGTTTAAATTTAACATCTTAACCAAATTTAGGTACTATATAGAGGTATACTTGTTTAACTTTAAATGACGAATATACTTTTTATGTTTTATATTTGTAAAATATAAAATTATACTGAAAACATTTATTTTTTGTTTTGCTGCAGTCTTCAACTCAATGATCGATATATTATATTTATAGTTACCTATCTACTTTAATAAATTATTATTATTTTTTTATTTGTTTAAAGGAATTATAGGGACCTACATAGAAACAACGTAAAAACAAGTCAAACGATCTTACCACTTATAGAAATACGGCTTCCTAATTAGGTATGTTTTCTCAATAAATGTTTCAAAAACTAAAATAAAAAATTTAAATAATTGTATGAGAATATATACATAAATAATATATATATAATAAGCATAAATTCACTTTTTAATTATATAAAATGCACCGGAATATGAAAACGAGGAAAATATGATTGGTTTGGATACATCGTAAAAACAATTGACAAGATGGGAAGTCGATCCAATTATCATAATATGGAATATGTACTATGTAAGTACCTGCGTATAAATAAAAAGTCATTATAATATTATACTTGTTTTAGTTTAAAAATTTCTAATTTTAATCATTTTTTATGATTATCATGAAATTGTAACTGCTTGTATATTATTATTATATAATATAGGAAAATAATAGTTACGTCCTACCAAATTAAATTAGTTTACAGTCCAGAGAATTAATTAGGTACCTAGTCCTGTTAAAACATAAAAATATAATTTATACATTAAATAGGTAGGTAGTTGTTTAATAAAATATTTCAATAAAAATGGAATAACTGAAATGCTGAATTGCTTTCCATTTGGAAGTATGTCTAATTCAAGTATAATTTTAAGCATATCCAATACTATCCCAATTTATTTCCAATGTATAAGAATTAAACATAATATATATCGGTAAAACTACACATGTACTAATACGCAAGGTTGGGCATTAACGAGTTAAAAATTAAAATAAAGTTACTTAACCCGTTTCTTTTTTTAAATTAACTTTTAACTTAATAAATTACTTTTTGGAAAACTTAAAATGTTAACTTTATACAAAACTATCCAAATTATGTTAAATTTTAACCAAAGAAAAATTCAAATTTTCTGGATGAGATTTTCACTTTTAAGCATAGGAATTTTACTAATTCTACTATTTACATAAGTATATATTATTCTTTATACTTTATATATAAATAAGCTTACCTATATAATGAAAATTATGGTACTCTAATTAAATTCAAAAAATCTCAAAAATTCGTAGTTACTATTTTTTTTTATATTAATTTTAATTTTTTTCGACAAAATATCAATTTAGAGATATTTAAATCTAAATAGTTGGCAAAATGAGAAATTAAGACCTGAAAAAAATCAATATAACGTTAGTCGTGTATTACTTTAACTAAATTAAAAAAATCAACGGAAAAAAGTACCTATTTTAGATTCTGAGCGTAGCGAGGGAACTAGTGGTTTTACAATGATGTTTAATATTTTTTTATGTCCATAAGCATTTCGCGCATGCACTATAGTGACTTTGCACCTTTGAAATTGTTGCTTTTTCCATCTACATTTTGTTCAAAAAAAGGCGGGAATAAAATATATACCTGCTGTAGTTTTGTGATTACTACAGCAATTACTATATAATTGTCATATAAATGACAATTATCATAAAAATAAAATAATCATAATAATTATGAAATCTTATTGTTATAGACTATAATATACTTACATAAACTGCGCTGAGTATAAATAAGTTTACTAATTTTCTATATAAGAGTGATAGTACAGTAGGTACCACAGATTATATGAATATAATCTGTGGCAATACCCATATGCCACAATACCTATAATTCGATCTAGTACCCATTATACACTATTATCACTTTTAGGTCACTTATCTTAATCAATGTTAAACATAGGTAGGTACTGAGTATATAATTAATATTAAGAGTTATTATAACTAAGTTAAGTTACTATTTTTTCAAAATTAAATTTACACTTATAAAGTTAATAAAAAAGTATAAGTAAATTTTAACTTAAATTAACTTAATTTTTTTAAACTAACTTAACTTAATGAGTTCAAAAAATTCGTTAACTTGCCCAGCCTTGCGAATGTGTACCTAGACTATTATAATACATTACATAATTACCCGGGCACCGTCCATATAATATTGTGTAATCAATCGCGTGTACCCCATTTTGTTTTTCGCGTTAGTTATTATTAAAATGTATATTATTTATATTATAATATAATTCGAAGTATATTCATAGTGATTTGGAAGATTGATGGCGCTACGTTCAATTATCCGAGGAAATGTCAATGCTGTGGAGAAAATTTCCCCATAGATTTGATTCTAACGCATTGTAGAAATACTCAATAGTGTTGCCACTCATTAGTGGTATTATATTCTTATTTTAGTATACTGTTGTAGTTGGTATTAGTATAAACTAGGAGCAGGCTGTGTGCTAAATAGGTATGCTTAGATGAATATTGACTCAATTCTTCCAGGGTTAACTGAAATAGTGGACCGAGTTTAGGGAGCTCAACTAAGTAGTCGTCCTATTAGAACATAAAATTGGTACCAATCACTCCTTTATAATTTACCAGTAATTTGAGGTTGATTTATAGTTTTTGAAAGTTTTCTTAGCCACATCCATGACCTTATGAAGTTCTGAAGTTTGCAACCCATGTTGTCCGGAACTTCTAGATTAGTACCGATTATTCAATTATAATTTGCAAGTATAAAATAATTTATTGTTTTTATAATTTGCAAAGTTTTTTTTATTAGAGAATATAGCAGTTTTTACTTTTTTATTTTCTATAAGTTTTCCAATATTTATTAAATGTTCATCTTAGTTATATCTATACAAGTGTATAAATATGTTGGTTTTATATATTAAAAATTATGTTTATTTTAATATTTTTATCATTATTTTATTTTTAAAATATTAAAAATTTTTTTTTATTTAAAACACCTGTTTAAATAACGTTTTTGGTAAATTTTAAATTTAAAAAATCTGTATTATAAAAAATATTCAAATCTAGATTTTTTTATATGATATATATATACATATGATAGATTCATATGTAGATAAAATAATAAATAATTAGTTTGACGTATTATATTTAGAGTACCTACATAAAATATTTAGGAATGCCATTATTATTTAGTATTTTTATTACATTTTACCCTGAACATTTTAAAATCATTTATTTGTATTTGTAGCAAGAAGTATTCTATGGAATTATAAAGGTATAAATTATATGTGTAGTATAAATTATGTTCTGTGATACCTAATATACATACCTATATAATATATATTATTTTAAATATGTTTATGAAAAATAAACAAAAATGCTTTTTAAAATGGTTTTGGAGTTGAAAAAACACCTATTATAAAATATTTGAAAGACTACATTTCGATTATGATCTCATAAGGTTTAAATCATTTTCTTATTCTATAGCACAATTTAGAATTTACAAAAATCCTTCTTTTTTAATTTTTAAATTGCTGTAACTTCTTTGTTGGGTAATTTATATTTTTGCAAAATCCCTATACCTAATATCGTCTCCAAAATATGGTTTTCTATAATATGGAATATACTCTTGAGTATTTAAAAATCACACTAAAAAGACGTTATACATGAGTTTTAACAATATTAAAACATGTTCTTGCTTTCTAAATATAACTTCTCTCCTACTAGTCCTACTTATCGTAGATTCAAAATTTAAATAAAATAAAAATATTTGTTGCGATATGTTTGATAATATTCAATGATACATAATAATATTTATAAGTACCAAAAATAATAATAATTATTATAAATTGGACAATTTTTTATTAATCATATAGAAGCTTCGCTCAGAATCGTTTTATCGAAAGAAATGATTTATCATTGCTTACACCTATTCACCATATATCACTCACTATTAAACCTCCACCTCTTTTTTGGTTTTCCTCTCCTCCTCTTTCCTTCAACATAATTTCCCTTTACTACTTTTACTGCCTCTGTCTCTTCACTCATCAAAACATGCTCTAGCCATTTCAATATATTCTCCCTAATTTTGTTAATTGGAGCCGCTCCTATATACTACGTATTATAATATATTAATTTCTTATTTTGTCCTCACTATAGTCACTTCATTCATCCATCTTAATATTCTTATCTCTGCTACACTCATACTCTGTCCCATAGAGTAACATAAAGGCGCCGTTGTGTATACCTGACGAGGAAAAGCATAGACTTATAAAGACTTATAAGTCTATGAGGAAAAGGGCCATAGTCGTCAGATGGACCATATATATGGTCCCCCAAATATTTGGGGGAAAAAAATACCGTACAATTTATTGTAAAACGATTTGCTTTATCAGTGATGATATATGATAATTTCACAGAATTCTGTGATAATATTATGTTAACGATTTTTAGAACACGTTTTTTCGACGATTTTTCAATTAGGTATACCCGAGGGGCGATTTTTGAATTTGTGATATAATTAGTCGAATTCGATTAAATTTTTTATCACATGAAATAATGTTGTTGCTATTCTTGACAAATGAGTAATTTTTATCGAATGAAAAGCGTTCGACTATTTGTTTACTGCAATAAAAACAATGACTAAATTTTATCGCAAAAAAATTAGCCAGTGATTACCTACTTTTATCACATTATTATAGTAGTATAGTACTCGATTTACTTTTATTATAATAGGTGCATTTTAAATTTTTCGCCATATTATTTAAAATATTAGTTTAATTATGGCAAATTTTAATGATTTTGCAAATTTATATTTATTACAAAATATTGAAAATCAACATAATGCAGTGCATGACATTGAGAAGAGACCAAATTGTGGATCCATTTTCAATGTCTGATCAATTATTTATAAAACTTTTAGATTGCCTAAAAATCTGACGAGTTTTTTAATAAATATATCTAAAGTTTAATTTATAATTAACTAAATATTTTAATTTAAATACATTTTTAAAAAATAGACCAGTAAATACAGTTTTTACAAAAACACAATTTGCGATTTTAACGATTACAATAAAATAATAATATTAAAATGTAGATTACCAGTATTTATTACAGTGGTTCATGCGATAATTTTTGTTACATACGACTATAATAAGCTATAAAATTATATCGGTTTATATTCAAAAATATGATTTATTTGTCACATTCGACAAAACTTTGTCGCATTCGATAAATTGAAAAATTATGTTTCATGCGACTAAGTATATCACAAATTCAAGAATCGCCCCCCCCCCTTTTTCGTTATTACTGTTTTGTTTTTGTAATTGTTATCAATTGTTTTTAAAATGCCAATACTCATGATATGATCACAGAAAAACTATAAATTATATTAAATTTAACCATTGCTAACAGCGGGCATTTAGTATTTAGTAGGTAAAACCACAGATATATATCCGTGGGTAAAACGAAATTAAAAATATAAATATCATGAGAAATGCGCGGCCCTTTCATGGCAATTATCAATGGTACCACGATTATTTAGTGCACAATATTTTATTTTCGGTTAGTGGTTAATCTGGGGGTTATGACCCTTTTACTCGTCATCCTAAATCCTCTATCCTACTCTATGCTCTGCCCTGTCTTCCTATCTACTGCTTATCACTCCAATCCGCGTACATCATTGCAGGCGTTACTACAGTATTTTAATATTTTAAAGCTTTTTAAGTATAGATTTGGATATTTAATATATATATAGATCTTAGAGGTGGTATATAACCATGAAGCAGTGTCATGTATATAGTGGTTGAATTGGAAAAAAAATATAAGGGCGGACTCTGAGCTTAATTCAAAAATCAGCGTTCCGGGACATATTAAGGGGACATTTTTAAAAATATTTTAGATTATTATATAACATGAATAGAATAGAAAAATCCAAAAAATTGTTTACATCATTGTTAGGTTATTCAAATTAGGTTCAGGTTACATATTTTCAAGATAGCATGGTTTAAGCATTCCTCTTTCAAAATAATTTAACACTTTTCCTTTTAAATGAATAATCGAGGAATGATTGAATTAGTCGTGAAAATCAAGGTTCAAAAACAATGCACAGAGGTCTCAAAAATATACAATGGTCGCAGAATGTGTTAACATATTGTTTATACAGAACCCTTTAAAAATTGGATGTAAGATGTTATACAGCGGATAGTGGGTCTATCCGTGAACTAGAATAATATATAATATAGGTATACATTTAAAATAATATACCACAACAGTAAATGTACTTATAAATATATTAAACTTTTAATAATACAATATGTAATACATAATATACTATATAATATTATACCTATATATTATACATAATTCAATATGTATCTGTAAAAAATTGTAGTTACTGTTCCTAAAGTTTTAAATTTAAAATGCGTTCAATTTGTCGGTCTTTTATATCATGAATCAAAATTCATTACACGTAATACAAAAAGCACTAGATTTCGAAATTCTCTGACTGGATTGAACCAATTACGTATTGTGATTGTGCAGGCCCGGATAGGCCCGGCGAGTTACCGAGTTCAACTAATAATTAAATTATTAAATAATATGGAACCGACAATGAGTACAAAGTAAGGGTTGGAAGATCTTAACAGTCAGTTTACAGTATTTAATTTAATATAGCTTGTAAGACTGTAGAACTAGTATGTAATACACTATAATAAATAATAACATTGATTATGTATATACATATTATATACATAATCAATGCTAATAGTAATACCGTACATAATCATACAAATTAGGAATAAATAATATTAATTATTATCGTCTGACCATGTCTGACGATACAACTGTTGATACGTTTTTTATAAGGGCTAGAGATTACATCAGTTAATTTTTTAGGGAATTTTTACTGGACCACAATCACAAATATATCAAAATATACCTATACACTATATAGGTAACCATATGTCCCATTTTTCGCGACATTGTCCGACAAACTTTAAACGGGACGCTTTTTGTCCTGCTTTTGCATGTGGTATACCGTTTTTACTCCACTTTTGTGTAAAAAAAATTGGTAGAAAATTCACGAATGACCTTTTTTTTTACCATTTTTAAAGCAATTTATTTATGTATATATTATATATAGATATAATATATTTAAATCCAAATTTTGTGTTTTAATTTCAAAAAACGTTTAATTAATGAGTGATTTCTCTAAGTTTTTCGATTTTTGTATTTTTATAATGATATAGATTACAGACGTTTTTCTGTCCCATATCATTATCTTTATAGCACATAACTCAACTAAATATTTTAATTTCAGAAAATACTTTCTAGATCTCTACTCGCCCTCTTACAGATATAATTGTGTTCTTAGAATTGTGTAAATTTGATACGATTGTAAATCGAAGTAGGTATACTAAAAGGTACTTGATTAATCATCAACAAGTCCATTGTTAAAAAATACCTTTGCATATATTCACTATTCAGTTTAATATATTTATCCATGATCGTTAATTACCCAATTATTTTACTTTGGAATATTTATAATTAAAAATGTAATATGTGGCCCAGTCTTCAATAATTTTATCACTAGGTGATAAAATATTTTCACTAGGCGAAATTTATGTCACCTAATTTACTAGTTTAAAAAATGCACTGGATTACGTACGATTATACACTTTGTATACTTTGATGGTAGAACGTGTGCATGCTGGAATAGAGAAATGGACGCGGATTCACAAAAATTCACAAAACATAGTAATATATTACCAGTGTTGGGATTAAATAACTAAAAAATTATCTACATAAAGATAAAAGATGAACCAAAGGATTTATCTAGATAAAAAAAAGATAATTTTTAAATTTCAAAAAAAATTTTGTTAATATTTTTAAGATGTATAGTATATATAATAGTATATAGTTACATACAAATATAAGAATTATTAAAATTTATATAGATACATATTTTTCAAACATTTTCAAACTATCAATATATCATCTTATAAAACTACATAATCTTATGAAATAATTAATACATAGATAATATATTATAATACAAAATACAACTTAATATACTACATTTATATAAAAATTGATTACAATTTTTGCAATTTTGGGAATTTTTATTCAGTTTACCAAATTTAAACATTAACTTATTTAAATATACTCAAAATAAAAAAGTATAATATATAAACCGCAACGAAAAAACATATTTATTTAAACTCAAACATCGATAACATAACAACATTTCAAAAGTTTTGTCATTAAACCTATTCCTCCTTGGGACTAAAATATGTGAACTATAGTGCTAACTCAACTCGGACAGACGATGAAAACATGTTGTACTTGAAAAAACATTTTTAACAATTAGTAATGTACCCAAATATGTATTTATTTATTTTTTTGTATTCATTATTATCAGAATTATTTTCATTGAAGTTCAGTAAATTACATTAAATTATAAATAACTTTTTACACATAGCAACAAATCTGTTTGGTACCTGAGCTTAAATTTTTGGAGACTGATAGCAGACAAAATAAATGGTTTACTTTTAGGAAGCTCTAAATCAAATACATAATTAAATCGCTTTTCAAGGTTGGTTAAAATTGAAAAAGTCAATGGTTTACAATACAATAAATGAGTTGATTTAATTAGTTTTAATCTCAAAGCAATGATGGTAGGAGCAATATTTCAATTTTCATGTTTCTATTCCCGAAAGTATACCTACTATGTAGCCATATTGGTATATTTTATACAATTTGCCTGAAAAACTCGTTTGCACCACCGACTACAGTCGTTTCAGTCACGTTATTGGTGATGAATAAAAATATAATGAAAATTATAGACACAAGTGTATACATTGCACATTACACTGCAACACACATTTTTTTTGCATATAAATTCATACTTTTGTATATCACTTATAAATTTATCTAAAAAAATAAGTGAAATTTTTATCTAAGATAATTATTTAGATAACTTACCATTATTTATCTAGATAAGATAAAAGATAAGTAAATAATTATCTAGGCAAGTCCCAACACTGTATATTACTATGCAAACTACTAACCAACTAACTATTAGGTACTATGAATATTTGCAAAACCGTGTCCGTCCTTCTATTCCAACGACTTCAATATGCACACGTTTGACGTTCTACAATAGGGCTTTCCTCCAGAAAATATACGAATAAAATGTTATACAACGTCACATGCGATTAATGTGTATTAATTTATATATGAAATTACCGATAAAATGAATTTTATAAATTTTTAGTTTTTAAATAATTTTTTTTTTTTTGAGAAGGGGGTAATTATTAATTGTAATTGGTAATTGTAAAAGAAGAAAAATATCCTTGTGAAAAATGTCAATAACATACAAATTAGTGAAATTAAACTGCTTTGGTCCGTGATAGACGATATAGAAATTTATCATTTATATAACGAAAGTATTACAATAGTTAGAATCTAAGGTCTACTTAATTTCCAAAAATATAAATATAACACGAGATGATTATGAAAATTTTATATCTTATATAATAAAACTAATATAAATTGGTCCTCCGCCGTGTATTCGTCATTATCTCACGGTGAATTTTATTGGTGCAATAATATTATTGTGTTGCCCGTTAACTGAAAAATCAAATTTGGTGTTGCCTATTTTAGTTTTGGAAATAGCTCTCTATTGTACTATTGTAGTAATTTGCGCTTATTTTTATGAATAAATGAACATTTCTATCAGGAATAATATGCTGCCAAAAAAATCTTCAGGTAGAAAAAACCTATTAAATTTATTATTTGAGAAAAAAGTTATCTAGTGTATCAGAGAAATAATCATTCCAGTAGAAAAATAGTAGGTACAAAATTAGAATGCACTTAATAATTAAAAACTAAAACTATATTGCTTATTAAAATGCATTTGTTTATTTACAAGAGTTTATTATGTGTACATTTTATTTTTGTATTATTAGTTTAGGTACTATTAGTTTATATATACCTATATACATTTTTGGGTCTAGAATATTTCTAAAAAATTATCACCCCCTCCCCCCCTAAAACTATGATCAATATACATGCCTGATATTTCATGTATGTGTAATGTATAGTTGAAATATAATATTTTATACCTATATAATTTATAACTTGTAAAAACGTAATATGAGTCGTGACATTTACAATTTTTTTTAAAGGGCCGCCTACCCTTTTTTTGGCCGGTGAAAATCCTAGAACTCGGTGGACCGGCAACTTCTTTATCCGGCGCTGTGTACATGTGTAAAGTAGGTACAACCACCAAATGTATACAAATTTTATGGGAAATGTCCATAGTATGGCTTCTATAATATGGCAAAGGATTATATGATACTATAGTTAATTACATTAAAAAAATATTTAAACATCGTTCAGCTGTTTAATTAAAAAATGTTTAAATATTTAGTTGAAATTGCCTATAAAATACTCCTTAAAAATAAAAAAATAATAATATAAATGATAACGTATACTATATACTCGTATAACTATACTGTATACAAATTGCCTGCCATCAGTGTTTGGAAAGAACGACGTTCATGAATACGCATGTACATATTTTCCATAAATTTGAACAATGTTCAAATGGCCATTCAAATTGAATTAAGATTCACTATACACCATTAAGAATTTAAATATACCTAATACTTAAAAACCATGGGCCCAACATAATATATTAATATGACAACGATATAGTTTCTATATGAATCTGTAACTTTTTGGTAAATATGTAAGAAAAATTTATAAGTATTTTGTTAATAATTAAAATTCATTTTTTTAAAAAACTTAAATATGAACTTGTTCTTTTTAACACTATAAATGTAAACGTGAACGAATTCAATCTTTGAACGTTCCGAACACTACAAATTATACGATGTACCTATGACTTATTATATTACCCATATTTTATTATATTTGTTGGCTATTACTAGACTGCGATTTATGAGTTATTGCATAATTTAACAAAGTGTATATATCTGGCTAAAATGGAATATTTATTCGGATATTGGGTATATTATATTGAAATAATATAATATAATCAGTGATGTTCCCATTAAATTTGTTGAGAGTATACTCAGCATAATTTAATCAATCTAAATGAAAAAGTTTAGTGCTACAAAACAAAAAAGGTTTTCCATATATGCCATTACCTATATTAAGTTCTAGGCTATGACTTTGGTATAATAAGGGAGGAGTGTTAGTGTTTGTTAACAAACAAATTTTCATTTTCATTATTTGTATTTATTTAAAAAAATTAATGTATAATTTATATAATATATATAATATATGTTGATAAAGAATTGTTTCTGGTACCTATACTTCTCTTTGTGTTCTATTTCTTCATGTCTATACGAAGTCTGCCGATTGATGCTCTCGAAGCCAAACTTTCACATATATTCATGGATTGAAGTCTGCAATTGGAGGGCTATTTATAAAGATGAACATCAAATCTGATACATTTTTAATTGTTAAACGAGTTCTTAAATCAGTTATCGCGAGGTTCATATCGAAAACCCTCGTTCGCGATCAAGCTGTTAGTGTGGGAAGTATGTTCAACGTTTTTATCAGACTAGAATCAGCATTGCATGTATGAAAATCTATAACACTTTCAAACTCAGATAAACCAAATCTGCGTGCCACTCTTTTGACTTCATCTTCTCCTCTGGCGTCATCGGTTACTGTTTTAAATAGGTACTTTATCGATTACCTACAGAATGAAAGAAATTTTATTTTATTTAAACAATGGCGTATAAATGCATTTGTACTTAGGAATTTCCCTTACCTTTAGGTCTTCTTACATTGTACTATTTTCATGGTCTTTAAATAATCACTGATGCAAATTTTACAAAAACTGAAATATGTTGTCGTCGATTCTATTCGATGATAAACAAAAAACGTCGTCGTAGTAGGTACAGTTTTGGCCCACGAAAAATAATATCCGTACCAAAAATATATATTATTCGGTTTTCAATAAAGACTATAATACTACAAAAATAATAACTATTTTTTTTTCGCAAATTCATTGAGACTTAAGAGTATATGTAGTATACCCATGATTTAAAAAAATATCTTGAGAGTATACGGCGTATATAGAGTATACCCTATGGAAACACCACTGAATGTAATATGTGACATAATACAATTTTCTAATTTTTTATTTAATTATAAATAAATTATAAATAATATTAAATAATTATAAATAAATAATTTATTTAATTTAACTGTAATATTTATGTAGGTATATATCACACTAAGTTCCGCTCAGAATCTTTTTTATCGAAAGAAATGATTTATCGTTATTTTCAAAATCCCACCCAACGAGTGAAGACTTCCACTCCCTACTGATCGGCTTTTTAAAATTTTGATTTGAACCAAATTGTTTTTAAATATAAAAGTGTGAAACCGTTCTTTTATTATCCTTTACAATAATATTAATAATATGTATTATTATATCCAACGTTTCTTTTACACATCATTACATTTTGTAACGTATTATTTTGTTCTACTTATTTTAATTTAATTTTTTATAATATAAACCAACATAATATATATAATATATAAAACGTGTATACATTATGTATAGGTACAATGTATGTATATGCATACAAGCATTAGTTATATTTTTTTTTTAGTTCGTGAACGACTTGTATTTTCATATATTGTGTAATCAGGCGAAACATTCGTGTAGGTCGCTAATAAAGTCAATAAAGTATTTTGTATGCTTATTAACTACCTACTATACCTATAATACGAGTACTTAGAATACTTAGGAAAAAAATTTGACTCGAAAAAAATATTTGTTACGCCTAGATTATTATATAAAACATATTAGTACTATATACTTATATTTATGTATTTTATTCATAATAATCAATAACAAAGTATAAATGTCTACAATTATTTTTACATTAATTTAATAAAAATAAAAAATAAAACTGTATAAAACAAAAAATCACCGTATAATATTAGGTACCTATACTGTCCTCCAAGTAGCAAGCGTAGTTACTAAAATAAGCCAATATTGTTGGTAAAAAGTAAATTTGTATTTTTTTTTTTTTACATCTATAATGATATATGCGTACGCGTCCAAAATTCATAAATATTCATCGAAACGTAAAATCAATTCTCCAACTATATTATTTTATAAATATGAAATCATTATATATTCAAACACACGATAATTTAAAAATGTTCATATATATATTCAATAAATGATGACGCATTATCATTATTCAGTAGATCAGGAGATTAACATAAGTAAATATCAAAGTAACTTAAATACGTCGCGATACGCACATGTATTATAATATGGTCGAAATATGACTTATTATCATACTAATTATCATACCCTCTCGAACCGGACACGGCGCGGCGGCGTACAATCGATACATTGTGATATCGATATAGCGCAATTATCAATATACGCTGACGTCCAGTCATAATTTAGTTACGTTAATTAAGGAACCACCCCCAAGGTGAGGACATAAAATACAGATTAGTAAAATATTGGCTCACACTCGCCGACAGAGAATCTTCCTCTCGTCAGTCGAGTTTTCGAATGCGCACGAACACCATTGGCGCAACTAGGGGGGCGTAGCACCCTGACTAAGATTTAGCCCCTCCCAAATATTCCTAGTTGATTTTAATATTTGTTGAATTGTATTATTTTGTCATTTAAAAATAAAACAATAATAAATGTCAACTCAAAAATGTTTTCAAGTAAAATTATAGATAACGTGTTATCTATGGTAAAATAATAAATATTGAAGGAAAAACATCTATTTTTAGACTTGGACCATGGGTTTAATAATATGTAATATTCCGTGGAATTATCGTTATCAACTTTACTATTGTATTGATCGCAATAGTACAATAGAATAGAACAGTAGTGCAACATGCGAAAGATCGTTTTCTGCGATGAGACGAGTTAAAACATGGTTGCGTTCAACAATGTTACAAGAACGGTTTTCAAATTTATCCAGCATTTATATTGAGAAAGACATATCAAATAATATTAACAGTGAGGATATTTTAAACATATTTGCAAGTGCTAACATTAGGAAAATACCTTTATTATACTAAAATAAATAATATTTTAAATATTTTTAATATTAAGATATTAAAATGTTAATAAATAAATAAAGTTGACTATGAAATGGTTTTTCTATGTTATTCTCATGTTACAGGTAAAAACACATTGCATTAGTAATTAATGTACGAAGATGTGGGAGGGCGGATTCCCACGGGTTATTTTTAGTTTACAGTTTTGGTGAGGGCGGTAGCTCCCCTAGAATTTTAACCCTAGTTGTGCCTTCTCATTTCAAATTAATTTACGGTTTGCCTGATCTGCTTGAGTACCTACTGATATTTTTATGTCGAAATACCAAGTGCAAACCCTGCGAAAAAAACTTTAATTTATATTTCATTAAAATATTGTTGTCAAAGACGTTTAACAATAATATTTTGGTACCATTTATTTTCACCTTCTATCCGTCAAGATAGATGTGATACAAGATACATGTGCAGCAATTATATAGAAAAGGAAGTATAATACAATTTGTAAAAAGAGCAAGATTGGAGTGGGCAGGCCACATCTGAAAAGCCGACAACAGTATTGTCAAGACCGTACTTGTAAACAAATTAAACAGAAAAAGACCAAGTAGTAGACCGAAGCAATGGTGGTTAGATACAGTCAAAAGGGATATAAAGGAGCTGAGACCATATTGGAATGAAAACATGATCCATGCGTATAATAGAGAGGAATGGAAGAATTTAATATTGATAGCAAAGGGCCTAAATGGCCTATAATGCTAATATAAAAAAAAAAGTCTCAAGCTACGTTAATAGGGTTACTGGTCAAAGGTAATATCTCTCATAACTAGTGTCTACTGATGATAATCGCACACTTCAAACTCGAACTTGCGCGAACCGTGCCTTTTTCTTCTCTTGCCTGCATATAGTGTGTCAAAACATGTTTGCATTAAATTCATTTTCTATTTTTTTTTTTTTTTTTTTGGTTAACATATATTTGGCCGTTGAGCTTTTACGAGTTATAACCGTAGCTGTTGTGTATTTCATCTCTATAGAGACATTAAAATCTGGATTGGTCACCATTGAGATCTTTTTTCATCACGACGTCATGGGCGTGCGTGCTGAATATTTCTAGTGTTTGAGCACCCAGATTGTACGCCCGACGGGTCCTTCTGATGTGCGGTTGCCCGCGCAGACTCGCGGCGTGTGTTATCTGGTGGGAATCAGGTTACCAATTTGTACAAAAGAATGATAAAATGCGAATTTATATAGATGTGCCGCAAAATGCCGGACACACTACTGTAATTACATGAAAAAAAAGGAGGAAATATATAAATGAGTAATAATAATAATAATAATCATACGCATGAGCGTTAACAAATAATGATATGGTGCGCGCAGTTTTAATACTAAATCGAACTAACGCGTAGACAATACAGCATTACGCGAAAACACATATATAACGATAACAAATAAATAAACAAAAACGAACGTGACCACGGTGAACTCGAACTGGAGCTGGAACGTGAACCGACGTCGATCCCTGGCACAATCTCGACGACGACGAGGGTCGAACTCGGCGAGTGTGAAATAATGCGTGATTTCGGATAAACAAGTGACCAGATACTCGTGGAGTCTATATATGCGACTCGGCGTGCAATCACAACACAAATTGCAACTCATCAACTTGATGAAACGGCACAATTGAACGAGCGCGTAAACGGCGACCTTAACCACGTGATTTCGAGCGTGTATATAATACGAACACGGACTGTGTCGATGTACACAATAGTGTCGCACCGGTTTGCGCTACTAACGAACACGAGACGCAAACGTGCACGCAATATAAGATTGCGTGAAAGAATATAATATATAATAATATATTAACTTTTGCTGTGATTGCACGGCCGAATGCACGCGTTAACCGACACAGAAAAAACAAATAACACACCAACGACGTAAACACGCGGTGTGTTCTACGCGACAGTCGCGGAACGAAGAAAGGTCTCGTGTGTTATCGCGCGACCACGGTTGCTCGATAGGCCAAGGGTGGAGTGGACTGAACTTCGAGAACCTTCATTGCCGAAAGCGCCCCCGACGAACCGGTTACGAGTATGTCTGGCGCGAAATATAAATTTGTTGCGTGCCGTGCGCAAACATATAGAAAACGTCGTTCTTAATGTTATCCCGCTGAAAGTGGTATCATCGAAGAATTTTTACCTAGTTGCGATGTAACGTACGCTTTTCTGATATAAATTTATATTTTTAGTGTTTATTCAAGTTTTCGTGTGTAAAAGTATGGGTTTTTGCTCAAAAATGTTTTTTTTAGAAATATATAGTTTTAATATAATGTTTGCGTACCAATCTCGTGGTTTATATATATTTTATATTAAGAGAATTAGGCCACGCGAGCGTAAATCGCCGGCCTGAGAATTAGGGAAAAATAAAGGTAACGGTAGACGTATGGTAAATTAATTATCGTAATATTTCCACCGATTGTACAATAAATATTTCTAAAACTAATGTTAGTAATCGTAAAACTAAATATCTTAAACACTAAATAAGTA